>JAXCGZ010022994.1:32500-55000 GCA_037179515.1 Halocaridina rubra
TACACTCATTCCTATATCTTGCATGCTCTATTCCCTACTCCACTGATATTCCACGTGCATCCACTGTCCTTTTCACGCTATCCATCCCTCTCATTCTAGGTCTCCCTCTTGGACTAACTCCATCAACTTTTGTTCTCCGCACTCTCTTCGCTATTCGTTCATCACTCATCCTTTCCATGTGTCCAAACCAACTCAACACCCTCTAATCTAACTTGCCCGACAGCCTTCTATCAACACCCGTTCTCTGTCTGATCTCCTCAATTCTCAATCTATCTATTCTAGAAACACCAATCATACTTCTCAAACACCTCATCTCCAACACATTCAACTTGTTTTTTATTTTTTTTCACCCTCTGCTCCAGTACTATGCAGTCAGCACACTCACACCTTCATATATATCCTTCTCTTTGCATTCATTCCCAAACATCAATATCTCATACCATTTTCCAACCCACCTAGAATTTACTTTCTTCATTCACTGTAAGACTTACTTCCACATCCACTATTCCATTCATTGATACATGCGACTCCAGATACTTAAAACTTTCAGCTTCTTTAAGTAACTCCTCATTCACTATTACATTCATTCTACCAACATTAACACTCCTCGTGGATTTCATGACTTTACTGTTATCAATATTCTCTTGCAACATCCTTCTTTCACACACCCTAACAAACTCAGTCACCAATTGATTCAAATAATTTTCAGCATCAGCCACCAGTGTTGCATCATCCACAAATAGCAATTGATTCAACTTCCACAACCTTCCATCCTCCCTCACTAATTCCAAGCCTTTGTCTAATATTCTTTCATTTACTACCCTTACTACTCCATCGATATAAACATTAAACAACCATGGTGACGTTCACTCATACCATTCTCGACTCTCACACATGCTATACTATTCAAGTAAAACTTCTTCACCACATTCAGCAAACTTCCACTTATTCCATACAGTTGCAACACACTCCACAACGCCTCTCTATCATCCCTGTCATATGCTTTCTCTGAATCCATAAAGGCCCAAAAGGTGTCCCAACCTTTCTCCCAGAACTTCTTACAGCTCTGTCTTACCACAAACATCTGATCCACACATCCTCTTCCTTTCCTGAACCCAGACTGTTCTTCCCCAATAAATCTATTAGTACCTTTTCTAATTCTCTCAATTAACAATCTCCCATATACTTTACCAACTAAAACTACCAAGCTTATACTTATCTCCTTTCCCTTTATAAAGTGGAACTACACATGCACTCTTCCAATCAACTGGGACCCTCCCTTTCCTAAAACATACATTTAACAACCTAACCATCCATTCCACTAATGCCACCCCACCTTTTGACAAGCATTCTACATGACATCTATCTATCCCTGGTGCTTTAAATGCATTCCTTTTCATTAATGTCAAATTTACCTATTCTTTTGTAAATTCTCTATCTTTCTCACCACCCAACACTGGCTTTCCCTATTCATTTCCAACTGCTACAATCACTACCTCTCGATCATCTTCCTCATTTAGCAGTTCCTTGAAATACTCAGCTTATCTATCTCTCACCTTTATTTCGTCTATTAGCAATTGCCTATCTGCTCCTTTCACCATCTTCTCCCTACCAGACCCACCTTTCTGCAATCTTTTAACTTCCTTCCAAAGCATCTTTTTATTCATTTGAAATTCTCAGACAAGCTCCTACTCCACCTTACATCTGCTTCTCTCTTTGCCTCCTTCACCACGTGCCTCACAAACCCCCTCTTTGTACTATACCTTTCATATGCCTAAACATTATCTATCTGCAACCATACCTCAAATACCTGCTTCTTTTCAGGCGCTACTGCATTCACCTCCTTATTACATCACTCACTACTTTTCCTTTTACTTCTACCTGTTACTCTCTTTCCACACATTGCCTCTGCACAATTCATAACTTCCTTCTTGAAACAAGTCTATTCTCCTTCCACTCCCTCCTCCACTTTCTCATTCACTACAGTCCACATATTCCTCATACTAGCCTTATAATCACAGTCTTTCTCTTCCTTATTCAGTTCACTAAATCTTAGCACTACTCTTCCTCTCTCGCTTCTCCTCTCTCCACTTTTCTCCCACTCTCACTCTACTTTCCACTAAAGCATGATCAGATTTTCCACCACTAGCTCCTCTCAGTGCATTCACATCCAATGCTCTTCCAATCACCCTCCTGTCCACCTCAGCATAATCCACTGATGCTCTTCTCACTACTCTTCCATTATCTACTCTGATCAACATATATTTCTGCACATCCCTCTTATTAAATACAGTATCGTCAATCAACATCTCTCAATACAGATTTTTATCATTTTCTCTCCATTTTCATTCCTGCCTTGTACTCCATACTTCCCAATTATACCATCCTCTGGCTCATTCCCTACTCTAGCATTCAAATCTCCTATAAACATCACATTCACATTTATTACCAAGCCTTCCAAACACTCGTTCAATATCATCCACAATTCTGCTCATTCTTCCACACTTCTTTCACTGCCAGGGCCATGTGCACTCACAAGCGCCCAAACCTCGCATACCAGTCTCATATTAACCACTATTATTCGAGATGATACTTCCTCCCAATCCATCACACACTTATTTAACTCTTCACTTACCAATATAGCCGCTCTCTTTCTTCCTCTCCCTCTCTCAACTCTAGGCACCCTACCTACCACACTTCCAAAAGTCACCTCGCCCTTCCTTTTTATCCTAGTTTCACTCAATGCAAGTACATCCATCTCTCCACAAGCATACTCCCTATCACCTCACTCGTACTTTTACTTACATCACAAACACGCACTTTTAGAGACCCAGTTACTAGGGTTCTGGCTTGACTTCTCTTGCCAGAATACCCTGCATTTCTTGACCACTCATAGGAGAAAAATAATAAAGAGGAGGGGATTCCCAGTCCCCCGCTCCACCCCATTTAGTAGACTTTTGCGAACCGCAGGGAAACACGAAGGAAGTATTCTACCCCCTCCCTCAGGGGGAAACAATAATAATAATAATAATAATAATAATAATAATAATAATAATAATAATAATAATAATGATAATAATAATAATAATAATAATAATAATAATAATAATAATAATAATAATAATAATAAATCAATAAACATATAATTATCAGCAAATAAGCTACGAACGTCTTATCAAATACAATTCATCATTACTGAAAACACTGACACACCCAGTGCATTACTATAAATCTTATTTCTCCTACTTTATAGGCATAAATTCCCCAAATTATAGAGGGTCATTATTTTTCAGTGCCCTCTTGGAGATTAGTTTTGAGTTTTGTCGGAAAATATTACGGTTGGATGCCCTACTTGTCATATCCAAGCTTGGGCCCGGAATCAAATTGAGGTGCCCTGCTTTCCAGGTAAGTACTGAGGTAAAATATCCAGTTGCAAGTTACTAGTAAATATTTGCTTTTTTATCTACCGTAATATAAAACGTGCGAATAATTCCCTCAAATCGAAATCTCCTTTCATCATGAAGTATCCTTGGAGGTAACAGAACCAAAATTATTATGGGTATGTAAAAATATGCTTGGCAAAAGATTCTTCAATCACCTCTGTGGCATGAACTAGGTCATGTAAAAAATATACACAAGCTTTTGTGATTGATAAATTTATCCGGTAAAGAAGTACAGCATATACTTATCCTTCTCTAGGAGAGATTAGATCACTAAAAAACGAAACCCGTAGCTTATGATTACCTTACGTAACTCAAAATATCTTAAGAAACCTCTGTATTGATTAATGTAAACTGAAGATGCATAAGTACATATTCACCCATGGCTGGCTCAAGCGTAACATGTGTTGAGAAATGGAGGGCGAGGACATGTATTGATATTTGATTTTAGTCTTTGTTTCAAACCAACACAAAATACAAGATCACGTATCAAGCATATATGGACTCTAAAATTTTTTATTCTTTTCATTTTGACATTTCTTTATTATATTAGTTTTTAATGTTAAAATTGTAATTACATTCATCCACACAGTGATCTCTTCTGTTGGATGGAAGCTCCCTTGCGAACGACCCTTTCGGTTTAAAGCTATTATCCTTCTGTTTGCAAATTCGTTATCCCAAACATTTTTTGGTTGTGGTAACGTAAGCTTGTCATCAACCAGGAAAAGTGAACTTGTAATCCACCATCGACCTGTGGGAAAATGCCGTTTTTCTTTATGATTTCTGTAACCACGTAGTTTGTGATAATTTGCATCTGTTGAAAGAACTGAATAAACGGGTAAATATATGCCTTCTTTAACAATTTTTTGACAGGGTTACTAATAAGTGGCAATATGATGAACATTTTCAATCTCTCAGGACCTTCTGTTATAGGACTCTTGATAAAGGATTATTGAATAATCTTCTTACATTTTTATAGAATAATCTGCGTGGAAGCACATTCTTGCGAAAGTAATAAACTAAGAAACATATTTCGTTAATCGACACGTAAGATGAGGTGACTCTAAAAGCTCTAGGGAAAAAATATTAAAAACCTATTTGTTTTTAAATTAACATGAAAATGACTTACACAATCGAATCCTAACCCAGTAAAAGAATTTTTACAATAAATGCCTTAATCCAGTTGCCTCTCGCTTTTCTATTTCAATACATTCAACTATGACAGTTCATTGTTATTCTCTACTACAATGGTGAATTTCAATTTATAATGTCTGTTGCAAAAAGGAATATATATATATATATATATATATATATATATATATATATATATATATATATATTTATATATATATATATATATATATATATATATATATATATATATATATATATATATATATATATATATATATATATATATATATATATATATATATATATATATATATATATATATATATATATATATATATATATATATATATATATATATATATATATATATATATATATATATATATATATATATATATATATATATATATATATCTATCTATCTATCTATCTATATATATATATATATATATATATATATATATATATATATATATATATATATATATATATATATATATATATATATATATATATATATATATATATATATATATATATATATATATATATATATATATATATTCTAGCCCCCTCCCCTGAGGGAGGGGGCTAGAATACTTCCTCCGTGTTCCCCTTCGTGTCGTAAAAGTCGAATAAATGGGGCGGAGTGAGGGGACTGGGAACCCCCTCCTCTGCACTTATTCTTCCCAAACAGTAAGAGTATTTTGTCTTGACTCAGCCACACCCCTTATAAGGAGAAGAAAAATTACTTATGTATATAGTATATAGTGTGTATATGTGTGTGTGCTAGGATAAATTATTCTACACAGAGAACTTGGCTAGCTACGTGAGGAAAGATACATATTTGGCTTGCTCTCCCACTGACAACGCCACGCATTTTGGCTCTTATTTTTCTGGTAACTCTTTTGTAAGCGATTCCAGTGCACCAGTTCTTCGGAATTTACCTCTCTCTAACCCTGTGCCCTCGCTCTCTAAAGATGGACAAGGCAGACGGACCCGATGGTATCCCTGCAAGGTTCCATGAGGAGCTTGCAGATAGTCTGGCTACCGTGCATTTCCGTCTTTTTCAGCTCATTCTCTCAACCAGTATCTATCCTTCATCCTGGAAGCATACTCTAGTGCAACCTGTTCCTAAGAAGAGTGAGCGCTATTCCTTCAAACTACCGACCTATTGCCCTAACCTCATCTATTACTAAAATTTTCGAAACTTTGCTCAATTCTCACTTCTTGAAACGTTTTTAATCTAACTCTCTTATTTCCGATCAGCAGTATAGTTTCAGGAAGGCAACATCCACTAATGAGAACTCATGTTTTGTCGTCTTTTCTGAAGAACTATGGGAAATTCTTTGTTGTCGCCTTTAATATCTCTAAGGCTTTTGACAGAGTGCTCCACAAGGCTCTATTAGCCAAATTTCGATGTTATGGTATTATCCCTTCCCTCTGTTATATGATTTCCAGTTTTCTTTCTGACCGGTGTAACACTTAACTCATTACCAGCTAACAGTAGTCTTTCACTTACTCTTTTCCTTCTCTTCCTCGACGATCTTCCCCAATGTTCATCCTCCTTTCTTTTCAAAGCCATTGCCGACGATTCCACCCTTCATCGCTCCTCTGCCTTTTCATCACACCCTTCATCTGTTACTCGTAATCAGTTTCGCATCACTCGTTCTTCAACTCTCATCTCTGACTTACAGAGAGTATTTGAGTGGGGCACCCGAAATTTAGCTAAATTTAATGCTTTCAAGACCAGTTTATGGTTATTTCTTAGTCTTCCTCTCCTCATGATAACCATATTATCTTCGAAACTAACGAAATTTATGCTCTTAGTTCTAATAACATATTAGGGATCCAGATAGCCTCTTATTTGTCTTGTGGGATTCACATAATTCAAATGTTTAAATCTGCATTTAAGAAATTGGGTGTTTTGTTTCGGTTCCATCATTACTTTTTCTCTTTTCAGTTACTTAATATCTATTAAGGTCTTACTCATCAATACTTAGAATACTGCTCGTACATCTGAAGTGCTTCTTCTTCTGAGGCTATCAGGCTCATTAATGACCCTTCTCTGACTTTTAATGTTGATTCTCTTTCTCTTCACCGTAAAATATCATCCCTTTCTCTTTTCTATCGTTACTACTTCCATCGCTGATCTGATGAGTTGGCGAGTTACATCCCTCCCTCGCTGCAAAGGCCGTGTAACACTTGACAAGCAGCCTCGTCTCACAGGTAATGTGTGAAGATTTGTAGCTCACGGATGGGTAGGTGCAATGACTGTTTCATCCCATCTTCCTCCACACTCTGGAACTCTTTTCCTCCATCTGTCCTTCGTAGTTCTTATGACTATCTTCCTTCAAAGAGTGAGTTTATCGTAATCTCAGGGTCTAATCCTGCTATATCTCTAGGTCTTCATTACTTTGACTATTCTTTCAGCCTGTCCTTTTTATCGGTGTATCATTCTCTTATATATGCCTTGTCCTTAAACTCCTACTTTTCCTTCACTTCATTCTTTCCTTGGTGCCCAGGCCTGGTGAGGGCAATTTTCTTACCTGTCCCGGTGTAACACTAATAAAAAAAAAATTACATTAGCTTATCTTACTCAGAGACCTAAAATAACTTCTGTAATCGCTAAACTCATCAGAGATCTGTATATATTTATTCGTTACTAGAGTAAATTAGCAGCCAAAATCACTATGAAGGATCAGTTCCTATGTTAGTAAGCAGTACTTATATAATCTGACTACTATCTGTAAGCTATACTACTGTGCAGAACAAAAATGAAAATATTATCAGTATAAGTTATAAAAGTCCAATCACCAAAGTCTGAAAGTCGAAGTTGATATTGGAATCAGTCGTGATTTTCTTTTTGTTTGATCTAAGCCTCTGATGGCCACCTTAATTCAATAGAGAGGACAACCTAATTACGCTCGGGAAGACTGAAGACCTCAGCTCATTTTCTCTTGGAAAAACACTTTTATACCTGCCTCGTGCAGTAATTGGCGCATTTCATAACTAATAATAAATTATCAATGTGTAAATAAATACATTAGTGAAAATATGAGAAAAAATACTGAAAAATATAAAAAAATTATTAGAAGAAAATAAGTACATAAAAATAAAAATGTAAATAAAATATTAATTAAAATTAGATTACATTAATACTCTCCATGCTTTTTTATGTTTGCCATTCTTTATAAGTACTGACATTTTTTTTTAATGCGGACATAAATTATTTCCATCGCTTCTTTGATGGGTTGGCGAGTTGCATACATCCTCCGCTGGCGAGGCCGTGTAACAGACGCCAAGTGGCGTACTGTGTGGATGTTTGTAACTCGCGGATTGGTCGGTGCAGTGGCTGCTTCTTTCCTTCCACTTTCAGACTCTGGAACTCTCTTCTTCCTCTTGTCCTCTCTACATCTTATGAACTCTCTTCCTTCAAAAACCTGATCATTCATTATCTAAGGGCCTATCCTGCATTATTTTTTAGGTCTTCTTTACTTTGACTCTTCTTTCAGCCTTTCTCTTATTGTTTAGCGTTCTCCTATTTCTGCCTTGCCCATAAAATAATACTTTTTCTTCTGAATGTTATCTTGGTGGCTGGGCCTGATGAGAGCAACTTTCTTTGCCCGTCCCGGTGTCAGACAAAAAAAAAAATACACATAATGCCTAAGATATTGCTCATAGCAAACTTCCCATGATATATGTTTTCTATCGTATTTCGGAGAAGTGAACAGTCTGACAAATCGTTGTCCAAGGTTTAGATTGTATATTTTTTAATCTTGCTTGTTTACCTACTGGAAGTTTACATATGAGATTTTCAACGACGTTGACGCGAAATAAATTGTATTAAGCTGTATTAGGTCCTCCCACAATCCATGCACGGTTAATGCTTTAAACTCTCTTGTTCCTCAACAATTTCCCATACACAGAGAGCGTCAGCTCTGGCAGCTGACTAGGTACGTCGTAAAGGCAAACAGACAGCATCATATTCTTTTTTCTTTCATGAAAAATGGAACACTGATTGGAATGAAAAACTAAGCGCATATATATAGAGAAAATTTAAGTTACACTGTATGTAAGTCGACACAGGACAGCAAACCCTCGCATGTGCAAATAAGTATAACTATCTATATACATAACCCAGTTTCCCCCTACAAGGGGAATGGCTGAATCATAGGCAAGTACTCTTGACTCCTTGGGAGGAGAAAATACAGAGAAGGGGATTCCCAGTCCCCTAGCTCCGCCCCATTTAGTCGACTTTTACGACACGCCGGGGAACACGGAGGAAGTATTCTAGCCCCCCTCCCTCAGAGAGTAGATAAGTATATACACACGGAAAAGTTAAAACTAGAAAAAAAATATATATATAAAATACAATGGGAGAAGAGATTATCGGACTAACCAGTGGCTGTGTTCGTTAACGAGAATAACCAAGAGCGCTCTGCCAGGGTATCGGATCTACTATTGTGTTAAAACAATGTGAGAAAAACCTCAAATAACAATTCCTCAGGAGTTGAATTGACGAGTATCATCAAAAATAAAAAAAAGCCAGCTACTGCTGTTTATAACAGGGTTAAAAAATGTATCAATACTGCAGTAAGTGCATTTGAAATTCGTCCTGACGCACAATTAAACTTTCAGTCAATGCGTTTTTAGTCACAACGAATCTCTTTTCACTGTTTTGTGATAAACGCGTAAACATAAGTTTGACTTGAATTTTTCACACATTGGCCATTTCGTTTTCATTTTAAAACACGTTATATATCTGAATTTAAATATATTCAATGGCGAGAATATATCCAACAGTGAAAAAAAAAGTTTTCTTCCACCTGTGACATGTAGAAAAAATATCTAAAATATAAATAACATAAGCAAGAAAAGAAAAATCATCCAATAATACAACTATCGAAAAAAAAAATCCCACATTCCCAGTATTACTTCCAGAGCTATAACTATCAATCTTCTTCGACAGCTGCGGTATTTAGAATCAAGTTTCATATTCTTAAGACATTCACATATTTAGTACAAAATGTATGAGCTTTGCATAATCATAGTATACTTACACAATATATTATCAGTGCTCTGCAATCTCTGCGTTATTTAGACTCAATTTGTAACTGCAAATGACATTTACTAATATAAAGAAAACAGAAGAACACAGGAAACTTCTTCATCTTTTGACACTGATATTTCTCACAGAGATATACATTAATTCATTCATAATTAGCCATAAGTAGAGGTAAACCAGCCATAAGGCCTCAAGATGTACTGACAGTTTCTCATTATTCAACGCTCATCGCTAGAGAGCTGTCAGGCGTGGAAGAGCAAGATTTGTGAGGTTCATTAATACCTTTACTGTTTAGGGCTAGACACGCAATACTCTCTATGGCATGGGGTTTATTGTACAGGCGTAATACATTTTCTTTCCCCCCTCCCCAAGTCTTTTCATGTTTTCCTAAGATATTTATTCCAGTGTTGTGTTGATGTATTGCTTCTCACGATTATATTATCATTTTTTCCTTCTTTCCTGAGGAGCAGTTTCTGCGAAGGTATCAAAATTGTATCTCTCTCAAATACATACATACATACATACATACATACATACATACATACATACATACATACATACATACATACATACATACATACATACATACATACATACATACATACATACATACATACATACATACATACATACATACATACATACATACATACACAATACATACATACATACATACATACATACATACATACATACATACATACATACATACATACATACATACATACATACATACATACATACATACATACATACATACATACATACATGCATACATACATACATACATACATACATACATACATACATACATATATACATATATACATATATACATACAGAAGTTTGACGTACATTTTTCATCTTTACTTTCTCGTTTTAATTTAGTACACTTCATATTTTTGAATATGAATATATTCAGTGGCGAGGGCATCAAATCTGTACAAGATATGTATGAAATCTTGTGTGAAGAATATGGGAAGATAGTAACTTGATGCATACCATCCACCAAAATTAGAGTTATTTATGCCAGGGAGAAATGGTTCAATAATGAGTGTAAGAGAGCTAAGGAGTGGCGAGACAAATGTTGGAATAGGTACAATAGAAGACAAGGTATGCATGCCTGGCAGACTTACAGTCAAGCAGGAAATGATTACCTGAGTAAAAGAAGAGAGGCAGAAAGGGATTAAGATAGGAATATTACCAGGAAAGCTAAAAAAAAAAAAAAAATCCACAGCTTTGTCAGAGGATAACTGGAGGCCAAAGAAAAGGTTTTAAAGTTAAAGAGGGCAGATGGAAGCATCACTGAGACGTTTGAAGAGATATGTGAAGAACTGAACAAGGAGTTTCATTCAGTATTTACTGTAGAAAATACTCCTCTCCCTCAGATTGCAGAGATGGGACATCATTGGCCGGTATTAGAGAACATAATTTCCTCAGCAACAGAGATATGCAATGCTTTGATTCTAATTAAGCTACAAATCATGTCATATCTCCTTGCGTACTTAAGAAATGCGCTAAGCCAATATTGTTGGTCCTATGCATCAGATTTGAAAAGCCGCTGAAATCTGGTGAGATTCCAAGATGCCGGAAGCAGGTGAAAGTGGTACCTGTTTTCAAAAGGGAAGGAGAGATACAACTGTAAACCATAGGTCTGCTTCCTTGACCAGTATAATTTGCAAATTTATGGAGAAACTACTAAGAAGATGCATCTCTCTTGGAATCCTTCAACTTTTTGTCAGTAAGACAATATTGCTTCAGAGAAGGCAGATCTACAGAGACAAACTTATAAGAATTTTGTGATGAGGTGACTCAGATCTTACAAGAAAGAGAGGGCTGGGTGGATTGCATATTCTTAGATTTTCAGAAGGTATTTGATACATTCCCAAATAGAACATTTATTAAGGAGCTGCAAGTAATGGCAAATATAGATCGAAATGTCTTGGAATGGCTAAAAACTTATTTAGAAGGAAGGGGACAGAGGGTTAGAATAAGACACTCAGTGACTGACTAGGGAAGGAATTATCAGTGGGGTTCCACAGGGTTCAAATTTGGGGCTAATTTTGCTTCTTGTTTCTTGTGTGTGTAAGTCACCTGTCGGAGTCTGTAAATTCATTTCTGACCATATCTGCAGGTGATGCAAAGATTGTAAAGAAAGCAAAAGACAAGAACAATGATAGAGAACCTCCTTAAGAGCTAAATAGTCTTCATTAGTGGTCTGATAAGTGGGTAATGGAATTAAATACTTTAAAATAAAAGGTGATGAGAATGGGTACAAGTGCAAGAAGGCCCAAGCTTGGGTACTCAATAGCAGGTGCAGAACTTCAAGAAACAGAGAATGAGAGAGATCAAGGAGTAAACATATTGACAGATTTGCCTCCGGCATGCATATAAATAGCAAATGTAAGGGTAGCCTTCAAACACATGGATAAGGAAATACACAGGAATATCTACGTAACTTATATGAGGCCAAAGCTTGAATATGTAGCATTCTATTGGAATCTGCACTTGAAAAAGCATATAAAAAAGCTGGAAATAGTTCAGAGACATGCTACAAAATTTGTGTCAGAAACACGCAATCTCAGTTATGAGGAGAGGCTGAGGGAATTAGACTTTCCATCACTTGAAGCTAGAAAAATGAGAGGGGGGGGGTATGATGACGATTTTTAAATTCCTTCATGGTTTTGATAGAGTGGATAGGGATCGATATTTTGATATAATTGGCTCTAAGTCTAGAGGTCATACTTTAAAGCTTCATAAAAAAAAACTTCCTCCCAGGATGTAAAAAAGCATTTTTTAATGTAAGAATAGTTGCTGATTAGAATTCGCTTAGCAAGGAGGTAATTAACTCTAGTTCAACTCATAGTTTTAAGGACAAATTTGATAAGTATCACTGAGTATAAAAATGGAGCGTGGGGCGTACACAAAATTAGGTAATTACACACATACACGTATATATATATATAGTATATATATATATATATATATATATATATATATATATATATATATATATATATATATATATATATATATATATATATATATATATATACATATATATATATATATATATATATATATATATATATATATATATATATATATATATATATATATATATATATATATATATATATATATATATATATATATATATATATATATAAATATATATATATGCACACACACAAAATTATCACCATCGATATTTATATACAAAAATGACCTATATACAATTCCCATTTATGCTTTGGTATGATAGGGAAAAATTTTCATATTCATTAACCATAAAGCTTTCAGTGACTTTAGCTGAATCGGTTAATAGTGTATAAGAATCATGTATAACGCTTAAATTTAAAAAAAATGTATGTTTAAAACGCTTAGTCTTTACTTATCCAGATTTATATAAATACAATATATATATATATATATATATATATATATATATATATATATATATATATATATATATATATATATATATATATATACATACAAATATATATATACATACAAATATATATATATATATATATATATATATATATATATATATATATATATATATATATATATATATATATATATATATATATATATATATATATATATATATATATATATATATTGTGAAACTCTTCACAATAACTTCTGCTTTTTCAATGAAGGTAGTGAAATACCTATCAATTACAGTATTTAAAGGTTAAAGGTTCGTAATGAAAAGCAGCAGCAAGGGACAGTGATAGCAAAGAGCCCAACTATATACCAAGTACACAGTCTAGACCCAAGCCTTTTCCAGTCATGTTGACTCAGTGATCTCCAGAGAATGGCTAAGTAATCAGGTAGGCCTATAGGAAATCGCAGACCCACAATTAATTGTCCAATTTAATTGTTAAAGGCATGAGACAGCTAAGGTTAATCCAACCCAGGCAGTGTGGAACCTGGGGATTTCATAGCAATAAACAAATCAAACAGAATAAATATCTGGAGAGCAATATAAAAATAAAAAATTCTGGGCTTATGTTACTTATATGATAACATATTAACATATCAAGAAGTCCTATGGCATTTGAAAAGAATATTTTTCTTTCCAAAATCAATTCTTACCATGAAGACATACACACACACACACACACACACACACACACATATATATATATATATAAATATATATATATATATATATATATATATATATATATATATATATATATATATATATATATATATATATATATATATATATATATATATATATATATATATATATATATATATATATATATATATATATATATATATATATATATATATATATATATATATATATATATATATATATATATATATATATATATATATATATATATATATATATATATATATATATATATATATATATATATATATATATATATATATATATATATATGACTTATGATTACTAAGTCAAGGCGCTACCACTACACCACAGAAGGTGAAAAGGAATCCAACCTTATAGCTTATATCTGCTATACTTAGGAATGAACGCATTCTATCTGAATGCCACTATGTGGCATTCAGATAGAATGCGTTCATTCCTAAGTATAGCAGATATAAGCTATAAGGCTGGATTCCTTTTCACTTTCTGTGGTGTAGTGGTAGCGCCTTGAGTTATGCTGGCGTCATACATAGCCAAAATTCCCGACCCGACTCTTAAAACCGTCTAAAGACGGAATCCTCCCGGCAGCAATGACGTCATTACGATAATCGGGTGTAATTTTTCGTCCGCGTACGACGGAATCCTAACGGTCCTACGTAGTTTAAAAAAATCGAGGGGGTCCTGAACCGTCGTGGAGGGCCTACGATAATTGGCTGCTGCACCCAATAATCTCCGTGATTCGGAAGACCAAATCAGTCGTAGAAGACTGTGTACAACGGGTAAGATCGATCTTCTTGATAGTACACGGGCGTAGGAGAAGGTGTACGCCCGCGTACGATCCAGAGGATCGATCCTACCCGGCGTACGCAGTCCTCCGGGTCTGGAACCGTTAAAAATTTAAAAATTCGTTTAGACGTCTGGCAGCGCAGTACGAAAAGACAGCGCGCGCATGCGTGGTCTCATTTCTGACAACCCAGTCCTGGGCGTTCAGCTTTCCTGCTCCGCTTGCCGCATTTCTTACATGGCCAACATATATTTACTTATATATATAAGTAGCTGAAGTGCCAAATATACAAATCAGGGTTATACTTTCACAAATATCCCATATATATATATATATATATATATATATATATATATATATATATATATATATATATATATATATATATATATATATATATATATATATATATATATATATATATATATATATATATATATATATATATATATATATATATATATATATATATATATATATATATTTTCCATATATTTATTGTTCACTAGGATCAATTCTAACATAATTATATAAATGGAAATGTAAGGGCAAATATAACTATACCAAATTACTTTCTATTTGCGTTTACCAGTACATACAACTTACATTTGAAGGATTCTGTGAATGACAAAGCTGAAACATTATTACATTATTAAATGTAAAATATTAAACTTAATATCTTCTCAGTATAAAATAATGAAAATGAAACATATTAAGATCAGTTATTGTAATATGTGAAAAACAAATGACTTAAAATAAATTACATATCTATATGGGAATAAAATGCTAAAATTAAAGTTACAAACGTCGTCCTTTAAACCATTCTCTCTTGCCACGATACCCTTCCTTCGGGGGAATTACAGTATTCCTCCCGACTGCGTACAACCCCCTACGAACGTGTACATTCCCCTACGATGGGTTGGGAGCGTCGGGAGCAAGGTTGGCCCAGTCGTAACGGTCAAAAATTTAAATTTCCCGTTTTCTCTGATGAGACTTACGTTTGCGTACGATCAGTCGTACGCTAAATTACGCGTCCAAACTACTCCGTACGATTGCAATTACGATCCATAGGACTTCTTACACGGACGTATGACGCACTTCCGACAGGCACAGGAATGCACCTGTCGGCAAAAAAATCTGCCGGATCTCCAAGGATTGAGCGAAGATTCCGTCGGAACGCGGTCTTAAGAGTCGGGTCGGGAGTTTTGGCTATGTGTGACGCCAGCATTAGTATTCATAAGTCCTAGGTTCGAGTCCCAGTCGGGGTAAAAAAAATGATTCATATATATATATATATATATATATATATATATATATATATATATATATATATATATATATATATATATATATATATATATATAGTAGTCACCGTGGCTCAACCGGTAGCGTCCGTGACTCTGAGGCGTCAGGTTCGCGGGTTCGCGCCCCGTCACGGTCTGAGGTTAGCAAGGGCATGCACTCAGCGTAAGTATTACATCTGCCAAAACAAGTCCTTCGCAAGAAGGCAACCGTCCTAGCCCTTGGTAGAAAAGGGAGTCCGTGACGTAAAACCGGAACCGGAACAATATATATATATATATATATATATATATATATATATATATATATATATATATATATATATATATATATATATTATATATATATATATATATATATATATATATATATATATATATATATATATATATATATATATATATATATATATATATATATATATATATATATATATATATATATATATATATATATATATATATATATATATATATATATATATATATATATATATATATATATATATATATATATATATATATATATATATATATATATATATATATTCGCATGTATAAACACTCTGGTACTAATTAAACTATCAATATACAAACGAAATGGATTCATTAGTAGTTCAATTGGATCATTGTCTGCTTCCCAAAGTGAGGGTCCGAAGTTCCACTCTCCAAGGTGGCTTTTATAGCATCTCTTCGTCAGACCCTCTTGAAAATTAAAAGAGGAGGGAAGTGGTGTCCTATGTGTGATAGTTCCTGTCATCCCTTAAGTTGCGCCAAGGACGAGATTCAGTGATAGCAGAGTTCGACTCACCAAGAGCGTTTGCACAGCATATATTTGTAAGAACCTCGTGTGGATAAGAGGAGGAGGAGAGTGTAAGTATATTATTAGCAGAGGGGAGTCAGCGGTGCATTAGTGTATGAAGGAAAATATACATATTCAATAGTTCTCATGTATCCATGAAATAAAAATAATAATACTATTAACTCCAAGAAGAGGACGATGATGACGTCGATGATGATGATGAAGATAATGGTGATGATGATGATGATGGTAATATGCGAAATCAAACCACGATATAAATAAAATCAAAACTACTAATAACACTATGTAGACGATGATGATAATAAAGGTGATGATAATGATGATAATATGTAAACACCAAACCACGAACTCCCTTCCAAAAGGTAATGCGTCTCTTGGTTCAACTATCCTTAATTAATCCTACAAACTTCATTATCCAATATGTTCTCGAGGCACATGTAGAACTCACCCCAACACCATTTAAGTTCTATGTTATTGCTAATGATGAATGGTGGAAGTGGATGTTTAGCTATAAAGCTTATATTAATTAGACCGTTCATTATTTCTTTACAATTATATTCTAACGCTTATGATAAAATTCTATATTTCCGAATATATTAAGCAATATTAAGTAAACTGTGATTTTTTTTACTATGAAGGCTGCAAAAGGAGTATTTTTGCTTTCTTCAGAGTTCAAGTTTGTGAAGATGCAATTCTCCTTAGAGGACATGATGTTGTCTGCACGGAACCTGCTGATTTGACATATTATATAACAGAGTATGTCACTGTATTCAACAGTAAAGACGGTTCTACGACACTTCGCCATTTAGGACAATTCACCGTAAGACAAATCGCCGTACAAACCTAACCTAACCTAACCTATAAATGTCCTTGCGGCGGAATATTTGTCTTACGGCGAATTGTCCTACGGCGAATTGTCCGGCCACGAGGAGAGATATGTGGTATCAGAGAACTCAGAATTTGAATTTGGAATTTCCGAGAAGAGGGCCAAGTATTGCTCCACTCATGATTTATCAAGAAATGAACCCTTCTCCAGGGAAAAAAAATCTCTGAACTGTAAAGTCATCGGTACATAAGCATAGATTTTCATTTGAAACCGCAAAATTCGAGTAAAAAATACAAAAATATCCTTTTCTGTTTTTCAGAAGTAATAGAATCGGATGTCTTTAAATAAATTGTAATAATATAAATAAATGAGTAGAGAAAAATATAAATAAATAAATAAATAAATAAATAAATTAATATACTATTAAATAAATTTGTCAACAATTTATAGCTTACTTCAAAATAAAAGTGAGTGAGAGAGAGAGAGAGAGAGAGAGAGAGAGAGAGAGAGAGAGAGAGAGAGAGAGAGAGAGAGAGAGAGAGAGAGAGAGAGAGAGAGAGAGAGAGAGAGAGAGAGAGAGAGAGCCAATGTGACCCAATATACTGTATTAAAAGAGAATTATTGCACAGCCAGACCCCATTTGCATAGTCCGTTTTGAAATTTTAATCACCTCCCTTGTTTGCGAGCGACGCTTCCATTCTGCAATTATTTTGAACAATGGCGACACACCATGAATATTTTGAAGGTCATGGTTTCCTAACCAGGTACTGTATTCACCAAGATTCTTACTAACAAAATATTGATTACATTGTTGTTACTAGACTGGACATGGCTACTATTGTACGTTGAACAAGTTTTGCATTCAGTAACATTCGTGAGGATATTTTTTGACTATATCATTAATAGGCTGGACTTGGCTACCAAGATTTACTGCCCAGGTGCTGCATTCAATATTATTCCTAGTTAATGTTTCTCAACTGTACTGATATCTGAATAACCTTATTTACTACTTTACACTTAAGTAGCGTCTTGATTGTTATAGAAATTTATTTTATCTGGGAATTCTAAAACCTGGGAAAGTTGATTTAAGGCTTACAAATTTCAATTTCGAGGATAGATGCTTGCAAATAACTGTTGGACATATATAAGGAACACAGTCTGGTAAATCTGAATTCTTGGCTGGGATAAATTTCGGAATGCCTTCATATAAATGCATGAGTTCGGATACAGATTACAAGTTCTGCTTACAGTAAAGAAAAAAAAGGAATATCAATAATTAAATTAACAGTTATATGAATACACAGACTCAGTATTAATGATTATTTCTCTTATATAACTGATATAAAAAATGATATTATTTACGCGCACACACACATACACACAAATTGCAAACAGGAAAAGTATTATCATTTTCATTAAAAGGGCGTTGTCTTTCAACACATAATGTATTATGCGAATAAAAAAAAACGGAGAAAAGGGCAGCAATACAAAATATTTAAGAAGTGAGGATGTAGAAGTGTGATGAACCCTCAAATTTGTATTACAGTTGTGGCAAGCTAAGAGCTCATAGGGAATGACCCAAGTATGACATAAACACAATGATTAAGGCCCGATTACTTAAACAGTGTAAACCTAGAATACCACATTGATAGTTAGCTAGACACACAAATGGATTTCATAAACACATCTGACGCGGTTCTGTGTATGGCTAGGATCCCGTACGGGATTCCAGCCATACACAGAGCCGCGTCAGATGCGTTTATGAAATCCATTAGTGTGTGTCTAGCTAACTAACAATATAGTATCCTAGGTTTACACTGTTTAAAAAATCGGTCCAAAGATTAGAATCTGATGTAATCAGAGTTGTAAGTCAGGTCAGGTCACACAGGCACAGTGATCATCGAACTTTACGAGTTCACCATCTATTGTTCAGAATATAATTCTTTAAAATTTAAATGAAAGTGAACTATCTGGCATTATGAAAGAAATAAGTCTCATGCTTAGTATGCGATTACTATAAATTCTTCTATTCTTCTATGACTTTCAAAGAATCTGCAGAAAGGTTGAGATTTATATTATAATAAAATGAAAAGAAAAAAAGAGTCTGACTGGGAGAGACTGTTTTTCTCTATAAGAAATATACAGCTTTAAATGTGTAAAAGTACACTGCACACGTCAAGGGATGAGTGATGTGAGGGAGGTTTAATTCTCAATTTAAGATCATGTTCCTGTATCGCATATAAACACTGAAATACTGCGACTTCACTCACATCGGGAAAAAAAATCTTAACTAATCGAAAGAGAAATACACATATATCTGTTTCAATGTAATAAGGAATCACTCTGGTAGTGAGGGGGGTAAATATTCCACATACGTATTCCCTGAGAAGGGCCTGAATAACAACATGACAGGCGTCAGAGGCAGGTGGAAGCGGCTCATGAAACACAGGGACTCCGTATATAGACGGTCTAAAAAGCTGACGAAGAAGAAAAACTCCCTGCTTGTGCGTGCGCCTATTTGTGTTCGTGTCGAGGGGCGACTAAAAGGGATAGGGGAAAAAGAGTTAAATGCTCGAATCCTTCACTCCGCTTATTATGGAAAATGACTGATAGTGGGGAAGATGGGAGCGGCAGAACATACGGAAGTTTTACAGCTTTGAGCATTTTCATGACCTTTGCAGCATATTCCATTAAATGGAAGCTCAAACCAATTTCCGCATGAAATATCTTTGCTCTATATAATGTAAAAATATTTCTTTTTACTTTTCTCTTAAACGCTAAACAAACTGCAGGACATCCTTGCCTGGCCAATTTCTTTTATAAAAACGAGAACATTGTAAACAGTAGTCATAATATATTTAAAAGTGAAAAAATAAAACAGAATAATTGAATTTGGGTTTTTTTCCTCCTTGTTAAGATATTTGCTTTCAATTAGCAGAAAAAAGAAATAGAATTTCAAGGAAGGAAGTAAAATCATACCATTATTGTAAGCATTGTTTCATGTAACAAACGAGAAGATGGAATTTTTTACTTAATAGAAAGATGACTTGTGAATTCCAAAACGTAGTTACCAGGATCATTAAAAATATTCTTTTTTCCCAAAATCTTAGGTCAGGAATAAACTTACAATAGAATAAAGGGTAGTTTGTGCTATCCTTTAGTATAAAGAAAAAAATCTTCTATATTGGACATTGCTGTAACTCAAATCATCGGTTGGGAATATTTCCTTAACAAGCAAAGTCATAAATAAAAAGAAAAAGTGCATCAGCAAAGCCAGCAATATATATATATATATATATATATATATATATATATATATATATATATATATATATATATATATATATATATATATATATATATATATATATATATATATATATATATATATATATATATATATATATATATATATATATTTATATATATATACAAACATATATATATATATATATATATATATATATATATATATATATATATATATATATATATATATATATATATATATATATATATATATATATATATATATGAGTGTGACGATGGATCGGGCAAAGAAACTTGCCCTCATGGGGCGAGGGTAAAAAAGCAGCAGCTTAAGGACAAGGCGAAAATAGAAGAATGCTACACAACAAAAAGCAGGCTGAAAGAATAGTGAAAATAAGGAAGACGGTAATGATGTGAAAGAAAGCAAAGAGGAACAGATATGAAATTCTAGTGACATGTCAGATGTGAGGAATAGGAAGAGAAGTGTAAAGAATACGCCAGAAAATTCGGTGTAAATGCAGGCAGACGTAACATCGAGCTGTCCTGTGCAAACGAACTTCAATACGTGCATGAGTGTGTATATGTCTGCACTGTAGCAAATATGTGAGAAAGCCTAGTTTACGATAAAAAAAAAATAAACTTGCGCGAGGACTAATATCATGAAACCTAAAGAAGAATCCAGCAATAGAATTATGAATGAATTCAAAGTAACTATAAATAAAATTCAAAGCTATAAAAATAAATTGTATTGAAAAAATTAAAAGTATAGCAATGAGAATCCGATCATATAAATATATATATATATATATATATATATATATATATATATATATATATATATATATATATATATATATATATATATATATATATATATATATATATATATATAGATATATATATATATGTATATATATTCTATCTACCTTGACTATTTCCCCCTTTAATTGGGGGGTAGCCGACATAAAAAAAAAAGAAAACAATAAGGGGAATACTTTGCTCTATGGGCAATGACGAGGGAGCCAGCGACCGTTCAGATGGCACTGCTGGAGTGCCACAGCCCATCCTCCCGGCTCTTCCACAACCTGTGTCGCTTCACAACTGCCAATTCCCCTACTGCCCCTATCACAGGGCTACCTCTGTAAGATGCAGCCCCTTGGTAACAGCAGATGCCCATCAGAGCTGCATCAAAATATATATATATATATATATATATATATATATATATATATATATATATATATATATATATATATATATATATATATATATATATATATATATATATATATATATATATATATATATATATATATATATATAAAGAGAGAGAGAGATTATTTTAGTATTTTATTTTATTAATTTATTGCGCCAAGGCGTCAGACATTACATGAATTCATACAAATAATGCTTCAAATGGATACAAAACCAAGAATAGAACATAGTTTACAGGGAGGTGTACACATTGATAAAACATTGCTGCATACTAACACACAACTCACAGTATGGCAGCACAGAGTACATTATATACAAAAGTAAAGCTCAGAGAAACACAAAATACACAAACAGAATTATACAGCAACATACAGAAAATATATGTATAATTCAATATAATTAATGGCTACCAAAGTGAGGATAACGAGCAAGAATAACACCAAGGTTGTCATCATTACGTAAAAATGAGCAGATCTGTATTAAGTTCTGACCTCG
>JAXCGZ010022994.1:60000-70000 GCA_037179515.1 Halocaridina rubra
CTCTCTCTCTCTCTCTCTCTCTCTCTCTCTCTCTCTCTCTCTCTCTCTCTCTCTCTCTCTCTCTCTTCTCTCTCTCTCTCTCTCTCTCTCTCTCTCTCTCTCTCTCTCTCTCTCTCGATGCCTACGTAACATCATCTACTCAGCTGGGTTTGCCATGACGGTCCAGCGCAGGGACACGGAGAGGGCCAACAGTGTGTCCATACAGCACCATGATCACTTCCTTCACAGTCGCTACAAGTATCGCAGACGCGGGTTAATGGTGCGGAAAAACAATGTAGTTAGTGCTCGGCTCAGAATGGGGTATCGGCCTTTATGGCAGGTCTCCCAGACTCTAGATATGCCACAGTACACCTCCTGTACATTATGCGACCGAACTAATGCTAACACTCTTGACCACTATTGTCTTCAGTGCCCCGCAGTGAGAGATGTTTTACCACGAGGTCAGAACTTAATACAGATCTGCTCATTTTTACTTAATGATGACAACCTTGATGTTATTCTTGCTCGTTTTCCTCACTTTGGTGGCCATTAATTATATTGAACTATACATATATTTTCTGTATGTTGCTATATAATTCTGTTTGTGCATTCTGCGTTTCTCTGAGCTTTACTTTTGCATATAATGTACTCTGTGCTGCCATTCTGTGAGTTGTGTGTTAGTATGCAGCAATGTTTTATCAATATGTACACCTCCCTGTAAACCATGTTCAATTCTTGGTTTTATATCCATTTGAAGCATTATTTGTATGAACTCATGTAATGTCTGACGCCTTGGCGCAATAAATTAATAAAATAAAATAATCTCTCTCTCTCCGAAAAATATATATACGCAAACAAGAGCACATGCGCTTTGAAGAAGCAAGTGTAACATTCCCTTTACAAAGCTAGCGACGCCCTTCCTATATATACATAAAAATTTGCATATATATGGCCGTGGGTGACGGGTCTTCATAGCCCTTCTGTGGCATTAAAACATGGAGGCAATAACTTCTGTTTTCCAGTAGCTAAACTCTGCTGAATATATAGCCCAAAAAGTGAATAATTTTGCACTATAATAGGGTAAGTGTTTTGCTTTGGTAAGCAATACATTAACAATGTGTGATTAAAACGCTTTTTTACTTATATAAATAATATTAAGTAATAAATAGCATAAACATGTAACAATGGCCACATCAGAAGGACATGCATATGATTAAGCCCTATAAAAAATGTTAGCAAAATAGGTCCTGAAATTTCGGTATAATGAATATTTTCATTGTAAGAGAGGATGGCAAATTACAAGATTAACACTTTTCATGAAGAGTTACCTTTGGTCCACTTAAATCATAGCGATATGAGCGTTAATGAGCCAGTCAGATTATTATTATTGAAAGTTATATGCTGGCGAGACGACACAATAGTCATGAAGCAGAGTCTGTTATTAAATTTCAGTTTCATTAAAGTCATAAGATTCACTAATAGACATATACTGAAATTCTCATCGTAACTGTCAGTTAGAATTGATAGTGACAAACGTGTTAAAAACTGGGTTTTCTATTACATTAAAGTCACAATTTAGTGGCTTAGCAAAAAAACAACAACAACATATTTTAAAAACTAAAGTTTATATATATATATATATATATATATATATATATATATATATATATATATATATATATATATATATATATATATATATATATATATATATATATATATATATATATATATATATATAGCTAGATAGATAGATAGATAGATAAATAGATAGATAGTAACCCACTATTATTTCCTTTAAGAGATAAGACCCAAAATGAAATTTTCCAAAAATGTCTATATGATGTATAATTGGCATACGAGTATATAAGATTTATCTAATATTTATCCAACATACTGACCTGAACAAAAATAACAAAGAGAGACTTGTACAATATTATTTTATATTACAAAACTAATCCTGAGTGTTCATGTAGTTCATCAATGAAGTGAAATGTAACCATTTGTATGTACTTGATCCTCTTACCACTGTGGTAAAACCGCTCTCTTAATACACATGACCCATAATTTTTTATCTTTGTAGAAAATTGTCTGTAAACTTGAAATAAAGTTGCAGAGCCTTTACCTTGAAAACTTTCCTTGTTGGTTTTTCTGATGTCTCTGAATACTGCTAACTATACTGAAGCCAGGAACTTATATTTTACATGACTATTTAATTAACCCTGAGAGTATTATTTTTTTTTTTTTTGCGATATTACCCATAGGTTTCTGGGTAGCTGCTCGAGAACCTGTATCTATTTGATGTTTATAACCTTTAGCTCTAATTTGAAGATTTTAGGCTTTGAGAATCTCTTTTCCTGAGTAGCATTGTCAAGAGTCAGCACGTGAGTCATCTCATCATATATTAATCTACGAAAGCCATTTTGATCCACGTTATGAGACTTCACAACCTTGTAATAACATTATCCAAGTCATGTGAGTATTTTAATTTTCCTTCTGTTTTAAGTAACTTTTGGTGATTTATTTTCCCATTTAGAGTGCATATTGTAAACATAAGTCCTTAACGTAGCTTCATAAAAACTAATTTAGAGGCTAGTGGTGTTTATTTATTAGCACTTTCCTTTTCGCTGAGGGGGGCAAACATTTCTCCTCCGTGTTCCACAGCGTGCCGTAAAAGCTGACCAAATGGGACAGAGCAAGGGGACTGCGATTCAACTCTGCAAAAATTCAAGTTCCTTGCTCTAACTAAGCGATCTCCCTTTTAAGCTGGACTTTTAAATTTATAGATTGATAGATTTAATAATTATTGTTTAAGCTATTTAGTAAGAAACTCATTTTCACATATCATTTCTTTAATCTTTACCTAAAGCATATTTGGACTGAGAATAATTTTCACAAATGCACTATGTGACTAGAGCAATGTGATTCAGGACTCATTTCCACTTGTATATTTTGCTTTGTGTTTAAAACAGCTTGGTTAAGACATTTCACAGATGCGTACTTTATTCACTATATTTAGAGGAATGAAATTTGCAGCTCATTTTCTGATATAGATTATTTTGTATATTCTCAGAAGAATAGCATGACTCCAATATTTTATACTGAGACTTTGTTCAAATCACCAGCAATAAATAAAAGTACGCATCTATGAAATGTCTCAACCAAACTGTTTTAAGCACAAAGGACCATGTACATGTGAAAATTAGTCTTGAATCACATTGCTCTAGTCACGCAGTGCATTTGTGAAAACGATTCTCCGTCCAAATTTGTTTTAAGGAAAGGGTAAAGAAATGATATGTGAAAATGAGCTTTTTTACCAAATAGCTTGAACTATAATTTGGAAGATTCAAGATGCGTTTGCCGCTACCTGTATTCAATAAGCTCATTTCTATATTATTTCCATCAGTCATTCTTGCCTTGAAGAAACGATTCATAACAATGTAATAACGTATAAAACTTTAGTATTTTCTGGATGCGGTTCATAGGTCTCTCTCAGCATGTTTCGAGCTTAACTCGCAAAAGGACACGGACAAGCATTCTTGTCAATCTCCAATCAAGGAAGAGAAAGAGAAATCACTGGCGCCCCTCTTGTGGTAAGCCCTTTCAACTCATATTGAAGAAGTGTGAAATATATGCTAGTTTCCTAAGAACTATAATCGTGAGCTCTGAGGATTATCTCTAGTCTTTATTTTATATGTGCCACGATGCTTGATAGCAACATAAAATCATCTTAATCTTTAGTAAACATTCGTATTAGGAATTCTGTCGCTCAAGCATGTTCCTGAATATATATATATATATATATATATATATTATATATATATATATATATATATATATATATATATATATATATATATATATATATATATATATATATATATATATATATATATATATATATATATATATATATATATATATATATATATATATATATATATATATATATATATATATATGAGTACTGATTAGGTTCTCAATCACCTCCCAAAAGAAAGATTTCTTTTTATTATGCAATATTAGGAAATCATTAATCAGTGAGTTGATTTCTCCTAACTTTCAGATCTTCAGGGTATACACATGAAAGTCCATTTGGCGTCCGTAAGAATGGTATCATTGACATTAGAAAAATGATGAAGCATTTCCAGTGATGTACCTGCCAATGGATAGGCGATGATAGATGCCACTACTGTCATTTCCACATCCTCAACATTAATACCCTATTTTGAAATGGAACTAAATGTATCCGAGCTCGGTCCTTTAGCATAATATATCACTCTTAAACTCACATATCCTCAGATGCCCTTAATCGGATTACACGCCATATATCCCGAATCGCCCTTTCCTTAAAAAACAAAAAATAGTTTTTGAGCAGAATCTTTAATGGAAAACGATTACGTATTACATTTAGATAACAGGAAAAGGAAATGGAATAATCTATGTGGCAGCCCTATATATCCATCAGGCTCAGTGAGTACACTGCAGCTAACAGAATCCTTCCTATGAACTGACTATGTGCAATTCGTTAGTGAGCAAAATAGTTTGATAATTGAAGGCGAAGTAAAAAGTAAGCGTGTTACTATGTGTAACTAAGTTTTATCATGCTGTAAAATAATAAATATGCACCATTTTTTAAATGGGATCAGACCTGTGTGACATGCAACTCTGCTTTTAGTAACGGCACCATAAATGGAAATGTTATGATTTTTTTTAGTTTATAGTACAAGTTTTAACATAAAAGTTCCTTTTAGAGGGACATTGTTTGAAAAATAAGAGAGGCATATGTATTTGTGATCGCAAGCAGGAGCTCACGGCATAGTTGATTCTACAAATGGACTGGAATGTCAGTTTGTGTATTCATTACGTGTGCTTAGTAAGTTGTGAACATGAAATGACAGGTATCACTGCTGTCTCTTCCAAACCCTCAACATGGTCATGATCACATTCAAATTTTGTTATAATAAAAGATTTTTTATTAGGTCTCTTGCTTATTATTTAAATTAATTATGTTTTCCAATGAGAATTTTATTTAATCACTGAGCGTGATCTCTCAATCGTGAATTTATTTTCATTTACTAAAATTCCTTCAAACTAAGTTTTTCGAAATATTGTGAATATTTCTTGTAACTCCCATAACAATCTCAGTACATTCTACGTGCTTAATACTGTACCAGCCATAGTAAAAGCAAAGCTATAATTACCCAATAAAATATTTCTCTTCTAAGTACTTTTTCTTCAAATCAAATAAACAATCAAAATTAATTGCATATCGGAGTATCAATCTTAACATTGATTCTGTATTCGTAAAGAGATTGAATCTTTTCTTTTGGCAAAACCTCCATAATATAAAGGTTTTATTATTGGTTTCTTCTTCTTCTTTTCAGATGAGACCGAAATATTTCAATTCAGATTTGAAGGCATATTAAATAAGTCTAGAAGTAAACTTGTCCTTCAATCTCTCTGCAAACTTATCATATATTAATTACAATCGGTTTCCGCAGCTGTTCAAGAACTCCCACAAGCTTAGTAAGGGAAACAAATAATATATGTATAATATTTATGTTTCCTTATTACAAGAAATGTATGTGAGTGTATGTTTGTGCCTGTGATAATAATGACGTGTAAAATTATAACTTGACAAACCCATGAGATGTAAATTTTTGGTAAAAGACTGAAAACCTTTAATGCAACACACTTTATATATGGATCTACAGTAGCTTTGATCACCAAAATTTTGCGGCTAACCATCACTTTATAGTACTTAAATAGAATAAATTATATTTGCTGACTTGTCTTTAACTGCGGAGTAAATACTCAAATAGTTGAATAATATTAAGGTGTCTGTATTTATGCTTAGTAGGTTGGCCATTGCACCAGATGCCCATTGAAAGACTACAACTGGAGGTATTAGGATGCAACTAGGACTGGTCCAGATAGTTCCGGGCTCAGCCTTCCTTCAGGACGGTTCTCTCCTCATGCCTACATCTACACTGAATATTCTGGCGTATTCATTACACATCTCTTGCTATTCCATTACAATTGACAAGTCACAACATTCCCCACAGCTGTCTCTTTTTCTCTTTTTTCCTCACATTTGTTATTATTTGTTATTATTTATGGAAGGTCCACAGCTAATGGCACCCAGCACCCGGCATAGAGGGGTGCGAAAAATCTCCGGGGATCATGTTGACTCCACTATTGGCTTGAGGGCAGACACGCCTGATGGTAGTAATGGTTCTACCCATAACCTTGTACCTCCCAATAGATCTGCTTCTTTCACTCTTCACTGTTCTAACATTCGTGGGCTAAACTCTAATCTTTTGCCTGTAGAACATCACTTGGGCACTTTTCTCCCTAACCTCCTCCTCCTATCTGAAACCCAGCTGTCTATACATGCTTCCACTGACCCATTTTAAATCTCTCACTATAATCTGTATACTCATTTTCGTTCCGAAGGTGGGGTCTGTACCTACTACAACATTAACACTCCTACCACGAGGCTCAAGGACCTTGAATCTCCCGACTTTGATGTTCTCTGGCTAAAAGTCTATCTCTCCACTACCACTATCTTACTTTGCTTCTGCTACTGGTCTCCAAACTCCACGAGTTTGTGCCTTCCTTTGAATATCTGCCCTCGCGCCATGATTCCTTGCTATCTTCTCACCCACATGCAGAAGTTCTCTACATTGGAAACTTCAATGTACACCACAGTGAGTGGCTTCATTCCTCTCACACTGATGTAGGAGGAAGTGAGGGCCTTGCTTTCTCTATTACTCATGATTTGGAGCAAATTATCAAACACCTACTCGTGTTAATGATTGTCATGAATATGCAGCAACAGTCTTGATAATTTTTTACTTCTAACCCTTCAAACTACTTTTATTCTGTGCTTTCCCCTCTCGGTAAATATGACCACTCTATGATCTCAGTCTCTTCCATTTTCGCTCTCCCTCCACCAATCCCTCCTACTCAGCGCTGTCTTTGGCACTTTGAGCGCACTCAACATGAAAATTTGTGTAACTTCCTCTTTGACTTCCCATGGGATGACTACTGCTTTCGATCCCGCAACCCTGATCGGGTAGCTCTAAAAGTTGCCGAGATCATGCCACGGGAATGGAGGCATACATCCCATCTTATACAAAAACTTTATCTCCCCCTAAACCTTGGTTTGACCGTGCCTACTCCATGGCTATCCAGGCCAGGAATTGGGCATACCAATCTTACCAAGCCTCTCCTTCCGATTAAACTTGCTCTGCTTTTATTATAGCTAGGAATCACTGTACTGCTCAGAGTCGAAGGTCTAAGGCTTCCTTTTTAAGAAGAGAAAGCTGATGACCTTAACTCCTCTCCCACTGACAAAAAGTCCTGGTCCTTAGCCAAAAACTTCTACAATAACTTCTGCAAATCAAGCTTTCCCCCTCTCATTTGTTCTGATGCTTCTATAGCTTGCTCTCCCACTGACAAAGCCACTCTCTTTGGCTCTCATTTTTCGACCAACTCTTCTATAAACGATTCCAGCGCACCTGTTCCTCAATCTTTACCCCTCTCTAACCCTATACCCTCCCTTATCCTTTCTTCATGCAAATTTCACAAGGTTCTTTGCTCTCAAAAGACAAACAAGGCATCTGGTAGCGATGGTATACTTGCAAGAATCCTTAAGGAGTTTGCATATGAACTGGCTCCCGTGATTTGCCATTTTTTTCGCCTCCTTCTCTCAACCAGCATCTATCCTTCATCTTGGAAGCATGCTGAAGTTCAACCTGTTCCTAAGAAGGGCGACCGCTCTATTCCTTCAAACTACCAAGCTCAATGCTCACTTCTTAAAACACCTTGAATCTAACTCACTTATCTCCGATCAGCAGTACGGCTTGCACAAGGCAAGATCCACGGGTGATCTTTTGTCCTATCTTACTCATGTATGGTCATCTTCTCTGAGGCTGTATGGGGAAATTGTTTGTTGTCGCCCTTGATATCTCTAAGGCTTTTGACAGAGTCTTGCACAAGGCTTTGTTGACCAAACTCCCTGCCTATGGCTTTACCCCTTCTCTCTGTTCTCTGATTTCCAGTTTTCTCTCCGACCTTTTTATATCTGTAGTTGCTGATGGTGCATCATATAGCCCTTTCTCTGTTACCAGTGGTGTTCCACAGGGCTCTGTTCTTTCACCTACTCTGTTCCTTCTCATCATCAATGATCTTCTACAATTCCCTTCTTCCTCCCTTCTTCATCCCTTTGCTGATGATTCTACCCTTCACCTTTCCTCTGCCTTTTCTTCACAACCCTCATCTGCTACTCGTAATCAGTCTCGTATCACCCTTTCTTCTATTCTCAACTCCGATTTGCAGAGAGTATCTGAGTGAGGCACTCTTAAAATTCAATGCCTCTAAGACACAGTATCTGCCTATCTCTGTATCCTCTTCTCCTCCTGATAATCCTATTGTCTTCAAAACTAACCAAATTTACCCTCTTAATTCTATCAACATATTAGGAATCCATATAGCCTCTAACTTGTCTTGGAGGAATCACAAAATTCAAATTTCTAAATCTTCATCCAAAAAATTGTGGGTTTTATTTCGTTTTCGTCATAACTTTTCCTCTTTACAGCTACTTAAAATTTATAAAGGCCTTATCCGTCCCTGCTTAGAATACTGCTCACACATCTGGGGTGCTTCCTCTTATACTTATCTCCTTGGTAGGGTTGAATCTAAGGCAGTCAGACTCATTAATGATCCTTCTCTTACTTCTAATCTGGATTCTCTCTCTCTTTGCCGTAAGGTATCTTCCCTTTCTCTTTTCTATTGCTACTACTTCCATCGCTGCTCTGATGAGTTGGCAAGTTGCATCCCTCCTCCACTGCCGAGGCCGCATAATACTCGCCAAGCAGCTCATCTCACAGGTACTGTGTGGAGATGTGTAGCTCGCGGATTGGTCAGTGCAGCGACTGCTTCTTCCCATCTACCTCCAGACTCTGGAACTCTCTTCCTTCTTCTGTCTTTCCTAATTCTTATAACCTTTCATCCTTCAAAAACAGATCTATCGTCATCTCAGGGCCTAGTCCTCCATATCTCTAGGTCCTATGTACTTTGACTGTTTTTTCTCTCTGTCGTGTTCCTTTGTGTGATATTACCTTATCTCTGCCTTGTCGTTAACCTTTTTCTCTTCCTTCGTCTTGGTATTTTCTCGTGCCCGGGCCTTTATTGATGAAGGCAGTTTTTGCCTGTCCCTTTGTCACACTCATAAAAAAAAAAACACACAACAAAATGCTTCAAAAATATGATTGCATATCAACTGTAATATACGCACTGTATATTTACAGTCCATTTATGTAATGCATCATCTGAAGTAAGCGTCTCCTAATTATATTAAATGATGATGAAATAACAAAGTCTTAATCTAATTCAGAATTAGTATGAGAGAAATATATTATTTATATATGCAAACAACATTTACCATTAAAAAAGTTACTGTCTTATTCAACTTTTCGAGATTTCACATAAAACACTAAGTATCTAATGACTAGTAACTCATTAATAAGTTGACCTCGCTCTTCATAAATGTAGTGGAGATAACCTTGGAAAAGAGAGGAAAAACATGCCCTTTAGCCAGATTCTATAACAGTTATCATTGTAGTAATTCTTCCCGATTAAATATATATATGTTAAAAAATTCAATAATCTTCACCTCAGACTTTGGTTCGATCTCTTAAACAGTGTAAACCTAGGATACCATATTGTGAGTTAGCTAGATACACACAACTGGTTTTCATAAACGCATCTGACGCGGTTCTGTGTATGGCTAGGATACCCCCATGGGGGATCCTAGCCATACACAGAACTGCATCAGATGCGTTTATGTAATCCATTTGTGTGTCTAGCTAACTCACAATATGGTATCCTAGGTTTACACTGTTTAAGAAATCGGGTATGTGTCCTTCTTTCTCTAAAACAGAGCTGATCACTAAAGGAAGGAAGTAAACCTATACTATGAAATGACACAACATAAATCATTGGTCTCTTCATA
>JAXCGZ010022994.1:72500-79909 GCA_037179515.1 Halocaridina rubra
TTCATCCCAAATGAAGCACTCAGTCATAAGTTTGGCTGTCGTGTGACCAGATGGTGAACAAGGCCATGCGCGAGGTCAAACGTTTATCATTGGAATTTTTGAGGAAAGAGAGTTCCGGGTCTACACGTCCTTGCGTGCAACTGATTGCTTGCCTCGAATCATCAAAGGGCATATCTTCCCATGAGAGGCCAGAAGAGGAGATTTTTAAGTGTCGTAGGTCTCGTTCTTGTCTTTGTGTGTCTGAAACCCTCTTGTAATCAAGTGTCACCTGTACAGGGTCAAGGGTGATGTGTGAGAGGGTGTCTCAGATGGGATTTTTCTTTCCCAGAATGTGCCTGATGATACAGGTACATTTTTCTATGGTGGAGAGTTGGTGGTGTTGACATAAGGAATCATGCAACGACTTCTTTAGAGACAGCATAGACAAGATGTTGGAGGTTGGCGCTAATTGTAAAGGAATTGCCCATGAGGATGTGGCAAAATAGTGGACAGAGAAGTGCATGGCGAGTAGTTTTCTTTCGAATGTGCTATAAGTTTTTCAGAATGAGAGAGTTTACATCTGAAGAAATCTAAAAACTGAGAATGGTCATCAACTATGTGCTGTAGTAATGAGAAAAGCCAAATCTTTTGTGTCCGTAGAGAGTGAGAGTGGGATGTTAGGGGTTGGTAAAGTCAGCGTCGTCACCTTTGCTAGAGCTGTCTATGCTTGTTCAAAGGTTGTGGGGCATTTCAGATTAGTTTTTCTGGTTTTCCCAAGAGCAAGCTGAAAGGGACATATGTTGTTGGCAATATCCAGGAGGAGACGGTGGTAATAGCTGACCATCTCATCAAACTCATGTAGCTGCATGACGGTCTTTGGTTGGTGTAATGAAGACACTGCCTAGACATCTGAGTTGATAGGGTGCATGCCTTATGCATCGATGCAAGGGCTAAGGAAGTCTACGGCCGATACCCTGAAGTTAAATTAATTGAAGTAGATAATGGGCCCGTTTTCTTTGAGGCAGTCAAGCGCTTTGCAGAGGTGGAGTAGGTGGCTGTCAATACTTTTGGAGATTATAAGGATGCCATGCACATGGTAGATGCAAAACTCCAGGTCTCTCAAGACAGTATCCATTAGTCTCTGGAAGGTGGCACCCACATTTTGTAGTCAGAAACAGACCTTTTTTGGATGTCCATTAGGTGGACAGGGACCTGGTAGAAACCTTTCAGGAGATCAAGCTTTAAGAATATTCATGCACCGTGAGGGGCTGCGGTGATGTCAGCAGTGTTCAGCAAGAGGTAATGGTCAGTTTCCATTTTTATGTCGAGGCACCTGTAATTGCCACAGGGGTGCCAGGATCCATCTTCTTTATGAACTAGGTTGAGTGGACAAGCCCAGGGGCTGGAGGCTTTTTGACAGCATACCACATTCTTAGTCTTGAAAAGTTTTTCAAGCCAGATGCAATTTTTGGAGGTTGAGGAGCAGAACTTGAAGTACTGGCAGTCAAGATGTTTTTATGTAATGGTAAATTCTGTGTTTGAGGGAACATTTGGTTGTTGCTTGAGCAATGGTTTGAATACTTCTGGAATTTACTTTAATAGGTAGTAGAACTTTCCTGCAGATATTTGGTTGGTGATTGCTGGATAATTGACTGCAAGAGGCGCTTCCATATTGACTAGGCGCTTGTTGGCAATGTCTACGAGAAGGTTGTGGTTTGCAAGGAAGTCCATGTGCAGGAGGGGGAATTTCACGGCAGTGCATATGAAAAATACTGCCTCTTGGCTAAGGACAGTTGAAGGGGCTTCAGGCCATGGGTTTTGCAGCTATGAGTTAAACCCTGATGTCTTGTTGCTAATGGCATTCTGATCCAATGATGAGGATTATGGAGCAGGAGGGTCACGTGTCAACAAGGAGCTGTGAACCAGAGATGTTGTCCTTGACGTAGAATCCAGTGTTATTGTAGGTGGAAGAGAAGGGAGAAAGAGGCTGCCATATTTACTAGCGATCTCTTAGCACGTTTTTTAGGTATGCATGTAGTTGACAATACTTCCTGGTGTTGTCTTCGAAAAGGGTGTGATTGTAGCAATAATCTTCAGTATGTTGGTGTCACTGCTGAGTCCCTTGAATATGTGGGGTTTTCTTGGGGATTTTCCTGGCAGAAATTGCTACATACTCTCTGAGTTCATTTCCCCGGTCTGTGGTGAGATCGGGTGAGGAAGTCATGTTAGTTGGGCCTGGCAGAAGCACGAATATATATCCAATAGGGCATCAGCCTTGAAAACGAAGTTGTATGTCTTACTGGCATCGGGATATGCAGGAAAATGCAGGACTCAGAGTCCTCTCAGCTTGTCAATCAAACAGGGTTTGCCACTCGAGTCTGAAGGAGATGGGCTAGTGTCTGGACTTTGTTCCAAGCAGGTCTAGGATGCTGGTCTACCAGAGGCTGTGTGCTGGGCAATAACACGGGCCTCCCTTTTTGCTGCAGAGGGTGTGTAGATGACTTGGTCCTCTTTGCCTTCCAACCAGTACGAGATTTGGAAAAAGACTTCTTTGGGAATGACCTCGTGGACTTGGTCTGCTTACCTGGTCTCGGATGTGACGTTGTGGAAATGGAATTGGATTCCTGCCCGCAAAGCCAGGCTGAGGTGTCCACTGTGGAGATTGGTGGCAACCTGTTGGACAGCAAGGCCTATAGGGTTTCATTAGGCATTGTTTTGGAGGGCGAGCTGACGGTGAAGAATACGGTGCAGAGAGATATGATGGGAAGGCATGGTGAGGCAAGGTTTAGCAGCACTGAGATCACTCCATGGGTCATCAGTTGTGCAAGCCAGAGGTAAAGCTGATGAATCTTCACTAGGTCATATTAAAACTTGATTTATTGATCCAAAAAATAAACTTACCTTCACTTGATGCAGACTGCATAGTAGTGCGTAGTCACCCTTCTTCTTCTTCTTCTTCTTCTTCTTCGTCTACATCTTTTCCCACTTTTATGTGGGGTCGATGTTTCTGGACAGTTTTCTCCATTTGTTTCTGTCCCATACCTCATCACCCAACAAACCTTTAGACCTCAGGTCGTCATTGATGTAATCCATCCACCTACGCTTTGGTCTCCCTCTCCTTCTCCTACCATGTATATCCATTTCCATCACCCTCCTCCCAACATACTGTTCATCCCTCCTAACGACATAACCATACCATCTTAGTCTACTTTCTTGTATCTTATCTGATATTTCTCTAACTTTTGAGGTAAATCTATTTACCTCGTTTCTGATCTTATTTCTTCTTGTCACCCCACACATCCATCTCAACATCCTCATCTCTGTCACATCCAGCTTTTTATCTTGTGTCTTCTTTATTGCCCATGTCTCTGCTCCATACATAATCGCAGGTCTCACAACTGTCTTATGCACTTTACCCCTCAACATAATCCCTATTCTCCTGTCGCACAGCACCCAAGACACTTTCTTCCAGTTCTTCCATCCCGCTTGTATTCTGTGGGTTATTCCTGACTCTAGGTAACCATCTTCTGCTACTGTTGATCCCAAATACTTGAACTTTTCGACTCTTTTCAACACCTTCCCCTGCAAATTGACCCCCCCCATCCTCATCATCTCTCAACCTCAAGTACTCTGTCTTCTTCCTGCTGATTTTCAGTCCTCTATCCTCCATCACTCTTCTCCACTCCTCAAGAGTGCGTAGTCACCCTAAAGAGTTTTATAAAGATAGGATCAGGTTTACAAAGATAAGTTAGGATGAACCCTGAGGAGTTTTATAGATTGATAAAGATCAGGATGATTCCTGACAGTACAGTGATTTTCGTCCTGTATGTGACAAACAAACGCAATAGTTACTCTTCCTTCAAAATGTCTAATAAAAAATAGTACAATTCAAGCAAGTACATAATCAATTGTAAAAACGTAATTAGCAAATAAATGAATAAAATGGCAGATGTAAGTGAGAAAATAAACGTCAAGAAAGTTACTATACCAACACGATTTCAAAGGGAAAAAGATCGTGACTCTCCATAAGGTAAAAAAAGAAAGATATCGCCCAAAAAGAAATCAATAGAGGTCATCAGCGTCCCAGACAGTAATTAGGTTGCCTTGTATATTGAATTAAGGCTACGTCATTAGAAAAGGCCTACATCTAGCAAGAACAGCATTAGGTCCTCAGAACAATTACTACAACAACAACTCTCTCTCTCTCTCTCTCTCTCTCTCTCTCTCTCTCTCTCTCTCTCTCTCTCTTAGTTTCTAAAATTCACGTTGAATCACAGTTTTCTAAGTAAACTTCATTTCCCAATGGTATTGTTCTATATTCTAAATGTGAGAAGAGGTATGAATATCATAGCGCTTATAGAACCCAAACTCGTGAATATGTTGTTCAACCACTGATCACAATATATCTAGTTATGCATAATCCATGAACTTACTGACCTAAAGGAGCTCTTCGACATTCCAAATACGAGACTACCTTCTTCTTATCCCCATACAGCTGTGGCAAATGAAGAATCTATGCAATCACCCTTTGGTGTATTGAATTTGGAACCTAATGTATGGAACAGATGGTGCAAATATGAGATAACGCAAGGTGAGTTTCTTTAATATCATTGCTGTTTTATTTAATCTTATATATTCCTGAAAATTATTATATGAAAATCTTTACTCCGAGCATTATTCATATAAATCGTATTCATTTCCTCCTAAACGATGCTCTCTCTCTCTCTCTCTCTCTCTCTCTCTCTCTCTCTCTCTCTCTCTCTCTCTCTCTCTCTCTCTCTCTCTCTCTCTCTCTCTCTCTCTCTCTCTCTCTCTCTCTTGGAAACGGAGAAATTCATTGTAAAACAATAGATGGTAGTAATACTCATCAAGGGCTTATTAAGATTGCATTTTGTAAGCTGTAAATCACACACACACACACACACACACACACACACACACACACACACACACACACACACACACACACACACACACACACACACATATATATATATATATATATATATATATATATATATATATATATATATATATATATATATATATATATATATAGAGAGAGAGAGAGAGAGAGAGAGAGAGAGAGAGAGAGAGAGAGAGAGAAAATGCAATTTTTACAAACCAAGAAACTATGTAGATAAACGGTATGAATCACATATAATGTCTAAAAAGAAGGGTTTAACCATAAGATACAACTCCAAAAAGAAATCAAAAGGAAAAGGTAAAGCGTATATAAAGCTAAAAATGCTGCAATTAGACCAGATTGAATAAATTAATATATTAAGTGAAAAGTCTGTGATATTCCTTACAGAAGAAAAATACAAATATAGTTGCAATTTTTAATGGAAAAAATGTTGTGTTGTCATTCAGAAAATTAATTTGAAAGAGAAAATTATAAATGAGGATACAATACCGGATATCATTCAATGGAAAATCATATACAACATGAAGTACTGTTCTGTTGCTTGCTCAGATGTAGAGATACAGCAGTTTAAGTACAAATAAATGTTCTATCTAATAAAGTTTGGTAGATATGAATATAAGATATAGGAATATTTGCCTTTTTGCAGATGTTAATATAATTATAATTAGTGTTTAAAAACCATTACTATTACCATTACTATTACATGTGTCAGTATAATAATAAAAATAATAATAATAATAATAATAATAATAATAATAATAATAATAATAATAATAATAATAATAATTATTATTATTATTATTATTATTATTATTATTATTATTATTATTATTATTATTATTTTACAAATAATAATAATAATAATAATAATAATAATAATAATAATAATAATAATAATAATAATAATAATTATTATTATTATTATTATTATTATTATTATCATTATTATTATTAATATTGTTATTATTATTATTATTATTATTATTATTATTATTATTATTATTATTATTATTATTATTATTATTATTATTATTATTATTTTATTTTTTTTTATTTTACAAATATTCCGCATTCGAATGAGGGTGGATCCAACAGGTTGGAGGAGAGGGATTAAAGGTGAATGTCCTCTCCTTACACTCTGTGGAGGGATCGAACCCATGTATACCAGGTTCGTCTCTTCCTGACTCTTTCATTGAGCTACCGCTTATCTCCTTTATAATAATAATAATAATAATAATAATAATAATAATAATAATAATAATAATAATAATAATAATAATAATAATAATAATAATAATAATAATAATGATAATAGCATTAGAAATAATAATAATAATAATAATAATAATAATAATAATAATAATAATAATAATAATAATAATAATGATAATAATAATAATGATGATGATGATGATGGTTATTATTATTATTATTATTATTATTATTATTATTATTATTATCTGGAAAGATTACTACCTTGATCCTATTCTAAAGGAAAGTATGAGGACAGTCAGTATGAGAGTGCCGGAATGCACGATTTCTTTTTGAAAAATGTTTCACACTAAGAACGATCAAATTTACATAGGAGGGCGTCAGTGTGTTCCTTATGGTGCACCACATGGAAATATGAGCTGAAATGACATGTAAATCACTTCGCAAGTAAAAAAAAAAATAAATTCTTCTATTTTGCATTTCGCTCCCACAAATTCTTGAATTTTTCCCTCTGTGTCGGTGTACACGCCAAAAGAAGATGCATTTTGTTATATTCTGTTCTACTTGAGTTCATGAAGAACATTTATTTCATTTCGCAGCAAAAATCTTTCTTAACTACCACTATATCTTACCTCCATCTACTATTAAAAATGTAAAAATAAATTAAATAACAAGTGGTGTCGAGACTTTTTTTTTTTAACATGAGATTTGTGGGTGGGCATAATTTCCCTTAACGAAGCTCAATCGTGTGAAGATACTGTTTATTCACAGACCCATTATATTTAATGGTATAGTCATTATGCCGCCGATTGGAATAGCAAGATTTGTTGCTCGAACGTCCCATTACTCTCGACTAATCATCACGTGGGTCAAGCGAAGAGAAGCTGTTCGAGCCACTTTGGAGTGCTGAATTTGGGAATTCCAGAGTAGGAATTAGTGCCAATGCCAGTGAGGTACCGATAAGCGGAATATATTTATCAAGAAAACATACCTCAAATAAAAACATCTGTGCTAATTTACGAGTGCGTGATTCAAAAGTTACGTCTGCATAGTAGATAGGGGGCACAGTACTAGCATATATATTCTCTCTCTCTCTCTCTCTCTCTCTCTCTCTCTCTCTCTCTCTCTCTCTCTCTGGAGGAAGTCCCGCCAAATTTCGGAAGCGGACGACGACTGAGTAAGCTCTACAGTTATTGCTGATTTCTGAGGGTTCTACAGCGCAGTTTGATTCCTCACCGTGGCGAGATTCATAGTAAGATATAGACATCATTTTAGTGTCAACAGTGCTTTT
>JAXCGZ010022995.1:0-79748 GCA_037179515.1 Halocaridina rubra
AGTCGACAAACCCGCAATCGAGCCCATCCTGGGTTGTTTGAAAGGACACTCAGCTATTATTCCCCTGCTCCAGTCTGTATGACCACCCCCAATAATGGGGATCAGTACTGACGCATTAGAATGTAAAGTGGAATATGGCATTTGTCTTTTAATGCCTTTTGACATGTTTTACGAATTACGAAAGACATTTTACTAATGCCAAAAGACAAAGCTAGACAAATTTGTCAATCATGATGCATCTGTATTTCAGGTCAAAGTCACAGTTTTCCTCGATAATAGTAAAAGGAATTAGTTTTGAATGGTGTAAAGTGAATATTTTCGTTTTCATGTATGCAGTTAGACCCCCCATACATGGGTGTAGACACAGTAGGACCGCAGTAGTGCAGTGGTTAGAGTACTTGACTCAGGAAGTGACCGACCTGTGTTAGAGCCCACCGTGGAGCGTTAGAAAGGGCAATTGAGCCTTAATTCCCCGTTTGCAGCCTGTCTATTTCCACTCACATTTGAATGGTAATTTAGAGTAATGGATGAAATGGTATAGATGGGAGGGTGATACATACCTTACTAGAGCCGGGGAATTAAGGCGAAGGATATCATGCATTGTAAGGCTCATCTATTCTGGAATACATAAGCAAGATAATCACTATTTTTCATGTTTTGTATCCATAATGGTATTATTCTGCTATTACACAAAATTAGGATATGTTTAATTGGAATCAGATGCTAGTGCATTTTATATAGTGGTAAAAAGGGTAATTCGTAACATGATAGCCAGTCAAAGGTGCAACAATATGTGACCCTTGCTCATTGGTTAGGTAAAGTTAATGTGAGTTATAAGTATTGCTGCAGAAGGAATAATACATGTGTGTCGTGGCCCAAAATTCCATACAGAAGCTATGTAACTTTATCCAACTAGAATGCAAATATCATTTGTGGCCCTAATGGTAAAAATGACCTAAATTTATAGAGCATCATAGCAAAAAGTGACGTTTTCTGCTCAGGCTCGGTGTCTACGTCACATAGCTATTTTCATAATGGGGAATTTTGCCTAGCTCCTCCATGGGCTCCTGATGCAGAAATACTGGCTGGGGAGGAGAGGGTGTTATTGGTACATTACTAATATATGATGCTTAATTTTATGTGTCACAGTTAGTCATCTTTGAATGAGGGTGGATAAAGATATAATGGAGCTGGGGGATAAATTCTTGATGTACTTCCCAATGCCCTGTGTTGAGATCAGACCCGAGTACTTCGTTTCCCTACTCTACATTGGCCCCAATACTGAAATATGATATGAAGGTACATTACATTTAATATTCTTGACTGAAATTTGATGGTTATTTAAATACTTGTTTATAGGTACAGAGGTAAAGATTTATTTCCTGCAACCTTAATCGACTAGCACACTCAATATCTTTTTTTTTTTGTCACTGATTTATAATGGGAATATGTTACTGACATGCAGTTTGGCCAAGCTACTGTCTTCTAAGTGACAACTTTCATTTTAGGTTTGTGCTAATGTAGAGCTTTGTTACTGGTGTCGTTGACTACTGTTGGGTCCTAAACGTTTTTTTCTATTTTCTACCTCACCTCTAATAAATTAGTCTTTTGTGTAACTTAACCTAATCTGAGTTGTAAATTGTCAATAATGGTTACCTTGTGCATAGTAGCAGAAGTGCACATATGTATAGCTCCCACCCTAGAAGCCCTGAATTTAACTCCCCAACATGACTTGCTTATGTTTTTTATTTGTTAGATCTAGATTGGAATAAGAAGGCAAGGGCAATTGTGTTCTTTCTATAATAGCCACTCAGTACCCTGTGGGCACCATTAAATGTTTGGGGTCATTAATATAACAATATCTTCAACAACAACAACTTCATGAAATTAGTCCTTGATAAGACCAACTTTTAACTATATTTTAATGTCTGCAGCTGGAAGTGATTGGTCAGGACTTCAGTAACTGTTGACATGTCTTTCCCGCTGTTTTTTAGCTTCAAGTGGTTGTAGATGTAACTCCTCGACTTTTTCATAACTCCTGGTCTTTTGTGAAATATCAAACTGACTCATTATAACTATTTTTCAGATAATATTTCAACAAATGGGAATCCTGGAAACTGAGTTAGCTGAGTTGCGGCAGTGTGTTCCTAATGTTATCGCCGACAGCACAGTTGAAGCATGTGTTCCTGCCATGGTTCGAGTCAATATTGAGTAAGTTATTGTTTCATGATTCATTACTATTCAAGAAAAATGTTTTTCAATGTGACACTGTAAGGTAGTTCATTATTTATTCCTGTATTAAAGGTAAGACTTTTATGCAATTGGATTATATCTTCCCCTGAAGATTCAGTCTATTGATCATATTTCTAAAAATAACACTAAGACATATCTTAATGCCAGTTATTATAATGCTGAAGTTGCAGGGCATTGCAAGACAATGTACGTGCAAGCTGAAGTTGCTGCCTATCTCTATTTCGTAAAATCTGGTCCTCATATGCCCTTTGATTTTACTTTCAGGAGAACAAAGTACAAGCAAATGGTTGCTTGCTTCCAGTTTGGTCCTGATTACCCTAACAGTCGAGCTTTGATTGAACTGAAGAGCAGACATATATCTGATAAACTTCTTGATGGTTTGACAAAACTTTGTGAAGAAGAAGCAGACAAGTATCTTGGGAAGCCTCAGGTAAAGCTCATCATATTGTTTCTGATTAGAGTGTCTTAAATAAGACAGTATCAGTTATAAGTTGTGTTACTGTTGGTCTTTATATGTCATTGAATGTTTATGAATGCTCTTGTGTACCATATATTATGTCACTGTTAATCCCCATTTAAATGGGATTGGCTGCAGACAGGTTGGAGTTGTGAAATTAAGGCTGGATGTCCTTCCTAGCACCTCGCTGTGGGCTTGAACATGATTCTGCTACTTCTCAAGTCGAGTGATTACCTAATTGTGCTTACTGGCAAGAGCCCAAAGCTCGTATCTTCCCGTCTTCTGATCGGTTCCATTTTGTACTTAGTGATACTTATCATACCCGTCCTTAAAACTATGGATTGAGTTAGCATTAACTACCTCCTCGCTTTGCAAATTCCAATTATCAACTACTCTTACACTGAAAAAGTACTTCCTTACATCATGCAATGAAGTTTTCTTACGAAGCTTCAAACTATGACCTCTAGTTCTAGAGCCAGCCATATCAAAATATCGATCCCTATCCACTCTATCATAACCATGAAGGAATTTAAAGACTGTCACCATATCCCTCTCAATCTTCTAGCTTCGAGTGATGGTAAGTCTAATTCCCTCATCCTCTCATCATAACTGAGATTACGTATTTCTGGCACCAGTTTCGTGGCATGTCTTTGAACTCTTTTAAGCTTAGCTACGTGCTTTTTCAAGTGCAGATTCCAAAAGGGGGCTGCATGTTCAAGTTTTGTCCATGTGCCTGAAGGCTACCCTTACATTTGATAAGAAAGCATATGCTGCCCTTACTATGCCATTTATATGCATTTATGGAGACAAATCTGCCAGTATGTTTACTCCTAGATCTCTCTCATTTTCTGTCTCTTGAAGTTGTACTCCAGCCACCGAGTAGTCAAGCTTGGGCCTTCTTGCATTTGTACCCATTTTCAGTACCTTACATTTTGAAGTATTGAATTTCATTAGCCACTTTTCTGACCACTCATGCAGCCTATTTAGATCTTTCTGAAGTTCTCTACCATTGTTCTCATTTCTTACGTTCTTCACAATCTTTGCATTATCTGCAAACATATTCATGAATGAAATTACAGACTCTGGTAGGTCATTTACATATACAAGGAACAAAAGTGGCCCTAAAACTGAACCCTGTGGAACTCCAGTACTAACTCTTCTCCTTTCAGACACTGAGTGTCTTACTCTAACCCTCTGTTCTCTTCCTTCTAAGTAAGTTTTTATCCATTCCAAGACATTTCCACCTATTCTAGCCATTGCTTGCAGCTTCCTAATAAGTCTCCCATGTGGGACAGTGTCAAATGCTTTCTGGAAGTCTAGGAATATGCAATCTGCCCAGCCCTCTCTTTCCTGTAAGATTCAGCTTACCTCATCATAAAATTCTAATAAGTTTGTTACTTTTTTTTTTATGAGTGTGACACCGAGGACAGGCAGAAACTGCCCTCATAAATAGAGGCCTGGGCACGATAAAATTCCAAGACAAAGGAAAAGAAAAAGGTTAAGGACAAGGCAGAGATGAGGTAATGTCACATAAAGGAAAACGACAGACAGAAAAAAACAGTCAAAGTACAGAGGACTAGGCTCTGAAATGACGATAGAGCTGCTTTTTGAAGGATGAAAGGTCATAATAATTAGGAAAGACAGAAGGAGGGAGAGAGTTCCAGAGTCTGGAGGTAGATGGAAAGAAGCAGTTGCTGCACAAACCAATCCGCGAGCTACAAATCTCCACACAGTACCTGTGAGATGAGGCCGCTTAGCGAGTGTTATGCAGCCTCGGCAGTGGAGGAGGGATGCAACTCACCAACTCATCAGAGCAGCGATGGAAGTAGTAGCGATAGAAAGAGAAAGGGAAGATACCTTACGGCGAAGAGAGAGAGAATCCAGGTTAGAAGAGAAAGATCATTAATGAGTCTGACTGCCTTAGATTCAACCCTATCAAGAAGATAAGTAAAGGAAGAAGCACCCAGATGTGTGAGCAGTATTCTAAGCAGGGACAGATAAGACCTTTGTAAATTTTTAAGTAACTGCAAAGAGGAAAAGTAATGATGAAAATGAAACAAAACTCTCAATTTTTTAGATGAAGATTTAGAAATTTTGATTATATGATTCCTCCAAGACAAGTTAGAGGCTATATAGATTCCTAATATGTTGATAGAGTTAAGAGGGTATATTTCATTAGTTTCGAAGACAATAGGGTTATCAGGAGGAGAAGAAGATAAAGAGATAGCCAGAAACTGTGTCTTGGAGGCATTGAATTTAACTAAATTTTGAGTGCCCCACTCAGATACTCTCTGCAAATCGGAGTTAAGAGTAGAAGAAAGAGTGATACGAGATTGATTACGAGTAACAGATGAAGGTTGTGAAGAAAGGGCAGAGGAAAAGTGAAAGGTAGAATCATCAGCAAAGGCATGCAGAAGAGAGGAAGATGGGGATTGTAGAAGATCATTGATGAAGAGAAGGAAGAGAGTAGGTGAAAGAACAGAGCCCTGTGGAACACCACTGGTAACAGAGAAAGGGCTAGATGTGGCGCCATCAACAACTACAGATATAGAACGGTCAGGAAGAAAACTGGAAATCAGAGAAGAGAAAAAAGGGGTAAAGCCATAGGAAGGGAGTTTGGCCAACAGAGCCTTGTGCCAGACTCTGTCAAAAGCCTTAGAGATATCATGGGCGACGACAAAGGATTCCCCATAATTCCTCAGAGAAGATGACCATACATGAGTAATATAGGACAGGAGATCACCAGTGGATTTTGCCTTGCGGAAGCCGTACTGGTGATCGGAGATAAGTGAGTTAGATTCAAGACGTTTCAAGAAGTGAGAATTGAGCAAAGTTTCGAAAACTTTAGCAATAGAGGAGGTTAGAGCAATAGGTCGGTAGTTAGAAGGAATAGAGCGGTCACCCTTCTTAGGAACAGGCTGAACTAGAGCATGCTTCCAAGATGAAGGATAGATACTGGTTGACAGAATGAGGCGAAAAAGACGGCAAAGCTCGGGAGCCAGTTCATCTGCAAACTCCTTAAGGAACCTTGCAGGGATACCATCGAGACCAGATGCCTTGTTCGTCTTTAGCGAGCGAAGAACCTTATGAACTTTGTGTGAAGAAAGGATAAGGGAGGGCATAGGGTTAAAGAGGGGTAAAGACTGAAGAACAGGAGTACTGGAATCATTGATAGAATAGTTGGCAGAAAAATGAGAGCCAAAGAGAGTGGCTTTGTCAGTGGGAGAGCAAGCTATAGAACCATCAGAACTAATGAAAGGGGGAAGGCTTGAGTTACAGAAGTTTTTGGAGAGGTTTTTTGCTAAGGACCAGAAGCAGTTGTCAGTGGGAGAGGAGTTAAGGCCATCAACTTTCCTTCTTATAAAGGAAGCCTTAGACCTTCGAATCTGAGCAGTACAGCGATTCCTAGCTATAATAAAAGGCGGCGCTGAGTAGGAGGGACTGGTGGTGGGGGAGCGAAAATGGAAGAGACTGAGATCATAGAATGGCGAGATTTACCAAGAGGGGAAAGCACAGAATAAGAGTTGTTTGAAGGGTTAGAAGTAAAAAATAGGTCAAGAGTGTTTGCAGCATGTTCGTGACGATAAGGAAAGTGTGTAGGATGTTTGATTATTTGCTCCAGATCGTGAGTAATAGAGAAAGCAAGGACCTCGCTTCCTCCCACATCAGTGTGAGAAGAATGAAGCCACTCACTGTGGTGTACAATTAAGTCTCCAATGTAGAGAACTTCAGCATTTGTGTGAGAAGATAGCAAGGACTCATGGCACGAGGACAGATATTCAAAGAAAGACACAAACTCGGTGGAGTTTGGAGAACAGTAGCAGAAGCAAAGGAAGATAGTAGTAGTTGAGAGATAGATTTTTAACCAGAGAACATCAAAGTCAGGAGATTCAAGGTCCATGAGCCTCGCAGTAGGAGTGTTAGTGTTGCAGTAAACACAGACCCCACCTTTGGAGCGAAAACGAGTATACAGATTATAGTGAGAGATTTGAAATGGGTCAGTGGAAGCATGTGTAGACAGCTGGGTTTTATATAGGAGGAGGAGGTTAGGGAGGCAAGTGCCCAAGTGCTGTTCCTCAGACGAAAGATTAGCGTTCAGCCCACGAATGTTAGAATAGTGAAGAGTGAAAGAAGCAGATCTATCGGGAGGTGCAAGGTTAAGGGCAGAACCATTCCTACCACCAGGCGTGTCTGCCCTCAAGCCAATAGTGGAGTCAACACGATCCCAGGAGATTCTTCGCACCCCTCTATGCCGGGTACTGGGGGCCATTAGCTGTGGACCTTCCATAAATAATAACAAATGTGAGGAAAAAGATTGTAATAGAGACAGATGTAGGGAATGTTGTGACTTGTCAAATGTAATGGAATTACAAGAGATGTGTAATGAATGCGCCAGAATATTCAGTGTAGATGTAGGCATGAGGAAAGAACTGTCCTGAAGGAAGACTCAACCTGGAACTGTCTGGACCAGTCCTAGTTGCATCCTGATACCTTCAGTCGTAGTCATTCAACGGGCGGCTGGTGCCATGGCCAACCCACTAATCATACTGTTGATCTACCTTCTCTGAAGCCATGTTGTCTCACTGACAAAAAGTTGAAGGATCCCAAGTAAAGAGAGATATGTTTCCTTAGTAGTTTCTCCATAACTTTGCAAACTATGCTGATCAAGGAAATTGGTCTATAGTTTAGAGCCCTATCCCTCCTTCCCTTTTTGAAGATAGGTATCACGTTTGCTTGTTTCCAGCATCTTGGAATCTCCCCTGACTCCAGTGACTTTTTAAATATGATACTTAGTGCCACTGATACTGAGTTTGCGCATTTTTCAAGTACATGAGGGGATATATCATCAGGACCTGTAGCTTTATGGACATCTAACTCCATCAGCACTTTGCATACCTCTGTGGCTGAAAGGTTGATGTTTTCAATACCGACCCGTGAGCTTCTGTCTCTGCAATCTGAGGGGATGGAGTATTTTCTACTGTAAATACTGACTGAAACTCATTGTTCATTTCTTTGCAGATCTCTTCATCCGTCTCAGTGATGCTGCCATCCGCTCTCTTAAGCCTTAAAACCTGTTCTTTTACCTTCAGTTTTCCTCTGATAAAGCTTTGGAAAAGCTTGGGATTTTCTTTAGCCTTTCTGGTGATGTCCCTTTCATAGTCTCTCTCTGCCTCTCTTCTTTTACTTAGGTAATCATTTCTTGCTCTTTTGTAGGTTTGCCAGGCATTTGTTTTTTCTCCTCCTATACCGTTTCCAGTATTTGTCTCTCCACTCCTTAGCTCTTTTACACTCGTTATCGAACCATTTCTCTCTGGCATGAATTACATCTACTTTGGTGACAGGTATGCAGCATTCTACTATCTTCCCATATTTCTCCCAAAAGATGTCGTACATTTCTTGTGCAGATTTGTTGTAAAATAAGGTTCTCCAGTAAATAACTGCAAAAAGCTCATTCATTTCAATGCAATCTCCTTTCGGATAGTTCCTCCTCATGTCCTCAGTGCCTCTACTTTCAGGCAGAATATCTTCAGTAATATACTCCATCAACAACACACATTGGTCACTCTTTCCAATTGGTGGTTCATACTCAATTTTTCCAATATCCAGCACGTTATCTGTGAATACTAGATCAAGTAGTGATGGCTCATCCCCACCCCTGGCCCTCGTTGGTTCCATTACATGTTGGTGTAGGAAATTCCCTAGATAGGAATCTTTCCCCGAATGAGTCCTCACTACTGTGTGGGTCAAGATGTATCCAATCTATCTCTTTATGATTAAAATCTCCCGTAATAAAAATCCTACATTTCCTCTCCCGTGCCATGTGTGCGAGTGCTCTAAGCATTGCGTTACAGCAGCCCCTTCTTGCACTTTTCTTTTAAGCACTGTATCAAATAATTATTTAATCTGTGATGGCTGAAGTATGGAAAGAATAGATCATCATTAGTAAAAGTGTTTGTTCCAAGAAACAAGTAATAATAATAATAATAATAATAATAAACCTTTATTTCCATTACAATACAATGGGTATTCGTCAGCCGGGACAAGCCCCAACCCCCCACTGTGGTGCCCAACCACAGCAGTTCCTGCCAGGAAACAGCTTAAACTCTCGGTCTTGGACGGGGACCGATCTTTCGACCTCGTGAATGTGAAGCCAGCGCGTTACCACTGTACTAGCCAGCACAAGTGGTAAAAGAAAAAATAGATCTTACAAAGACGAGTAACTCCCAGAGTCATATGTAAAGTTATATAACCCTGAAAATGTTAGGTTAGCTTTGATGACTTCCTTTTTAAATGTGACTAACTCTAGAGCACCTTGGGGTTGCTCTTCTTTACAAGGTCCAAAAAGAATTAGGTATTAGTGTTTATATTTATCAAAAGCTTTTAACCCCCTAACAGATTAATTTTTTTAAACATTCCGAGTCAAAATGGATTTAATTTTTTATTTAATTAATTGAAAATATTAGATATTTAGACCCCATAAATCTTAATATAAAATCAAAATCATTATTAATTATATAAAAAGAAATTATTAGTAAGAACTCAATTCGATGGTCTTTTTCTGGTCTATTACGAGTTATCTCGTGGAAGATGTACACCACAATTTGGCCTATCCGTAGATATCTTGTATGGAGGTGTACAAACTTATGCTGTAACACACTGAAACGACATCAATCTCTGCTACCAGGCGTACGATAAACAAGATACTTCGTAGAAGCCGAAAACAACAGTGCATCGCGAGATATTCTGTATTAATCATAAATTAGCATTTAAATTTTTCCATGAGATATCTCATAGAAAGTCTAAAATTTCTAGAAATAGACTGTGAGATATGTTGGGTTAGTATGTTAAGGGGTTAATGATAGCATAAACTATCTTGTAAAATAGTTATGTCTTGTATTATTAATAATATTTACTCCTCAGGTATTAAATGTACTGAGGTTTGTACGTACATTTATTGACGAGAACCCTCTTTGCTGCTGTTCTGACGAAATATCCACCATTAAAAGGAAGTTGATCGCTGGATCAGACGAACTTAAATTAAAACAGAGATCGTCTTCTGTAGTGTTGAAGGTCATTCAAGGCGTCTATTTTATCAGATATAATATTGTTGTTCCAGAAAATTATCCGGATAAGCAAGTGAGGTAATTTCCTTATCACATTAGATACAATATATAAAACTTATAGATTGCTAAAATAATTGCAACTTTCACTAAATATTCCTCATGAATGAGCACACTAAGTACAGATGTGTTTTTTGTTTTTTCGTACAAATTTACTTCATTTGTTGTTTTTAATAATCCTTATCTTTTTATCATTGTAGTATGATTACATTGTTTTATTTTTAATTATGTAAAAAAGATGTACTTTATAGGAAACAAACTAGTTACCCCTCCTATTTTTTTTCATCAGCCTTGAAGAAAAAGGATGCAACTTTCCTGCTCTATTTAAGCGTTGGTTTTTGGCTCAGGCGAATGAGATAGCGCGTCAGTGTGTTGTGCCACCTGCTAAAAAGAGACCTAAAGACCCTCCCTTTGTGTTGAAACCATCTTTGGAACCTGTGATATCCTTCCTAATATCTGAAGTCCGAAAATATGTCGACATGGAGTGCAAATTCTGTAAGCAAAATGCATTGCCGTTAGACCCAAAGGTAAGATGTATTAATACCTGATAATTTTGTTTAGGTGTGGTAACCCTGCAGGGTTCAATCAATCCATGGAATGTTGGAGCATGTTATAGAACTAAGATATTAATCCTGCCTCTATAGGTGCACGAGACCCTGGGAGACACTTTTGTCCCATGGGCGATTACCTCTTTTTTTCTACACACATACAATAACTCATTTTCTTTCTCCTCCAAGAAACACTCTTTAGCAGTTACTTCTCGATTTTTAGTCGGAGAAATTGAGAGCAACCTGGAAAACACATGGAAGACTGCACTTCGCACAACCACTTTCTCCACCTACTCATTCTCTCCCTGAATGCCCAGGATCGACAGTGGTCTTCCTTAAAGACTCGGAGCTGTTTGGCCAGGCAGCATAGGGAACAACATCAATAGATAATAATTGTTCTATATGCATATTGTTCGACTGTGAGAAAAACTTGCTAACTTAAAATGTTAGAAACTCCAGTGTACAGTCATTTATACCGCACTAATGATCATTTACAGGAGGTCGTTAGTGACGAATCATCTCCATACCATGTCGAGCGTGTTTACTGCGGCCATGTCTACCACAACAAATGTCTGGACACTTATATTAGGACCCCGCCGTTCCAAGAGGGCAAGAAGTGTCATACTTGCGGACTTCGTATATATCACGACAAATGGAAATTGACTCCTGAAACAGCTGAGGCGAGGTGGGCTCATAAACAAGCCAAACAGAGAGAACTTGATGAAGTTGTGGACTTTCTTACGTAATATATGGAAAAACTACCATATCGCTAATGGTAAATGCAAAAAGTATAATCAAGTGGCTACAGACATCCATAGATGCTGATATGTGCACTGTCATAGTCAAATTCCAAATGATGCTGAACTCTTTCCTTTTTTTTATTTTATAAATGAAATAAAATTTATAATAGAAATTGGAGTGTATTTATAGTATTTGTAACATACATTAAGCAGTGTGATTACAGGTACAATATTCATACTTAATTTTTTCTTTTACTTATGGCTTTTCTCTAACATACTCTTCCTAAATGTTAAGTTTTTGTTTCTTGTGTCACTATTCTTCCCCATTTTGGGGATGGACACTGACCAATTCGATCTGGGAGTTAAGGCTGGATGCCCTTCCACATGCCCTGCAATAGGCTCGATTGCATATCTGTCACCTAAGTTGAGTGACAGACCTGCGATCGAGCCCATTTTGGGATGCTAGGTAGGTCATCCAGCTTTAATTTCCTAGCTTCAATCGGTGTCCATTCCCATTATGGGGAAACTTAATGACACATGATACATACTCTTCTTTAATTTTTTACATTAATATATGTACTCATATATGGTGCTTAATAATGATTTTTTACATTGACTCATACCCATATTGCCTTTACACTATTTCTTAAACTTGTACCCACCTATGCCCTGGGAATAAGTTCCTATCACTCTAGTTATGTTGTGTTGGAATACAAACTTCTCTATTCTTTAGATGAAATGAAAGAGCATAGCAAATTAAAAAAATTGAAATAACTTGTTAACATGGAGTATTCTTCCTTTTGATTTGGCCACCTTGCCTATCCTGATGGGAGAAGGTTGCTTGTACTGAAAATAATTAAAAATTATAACTAGAGCTATTAAGCATTCGACCGGGCAACCTCATGGTTTGTAAATGCAAAAGTGTTGTTTGAATTGAATAGTAAAGGAGACTCATGCACTGTGGATTCACATACAGAACAGGAGTCTTGCAATAGAGAGATGGAGAATGACTTGTTTTGTATTGTTGGTCTCTTACATGATGCAAGTGAGATATGTAATATATGATTAAATGGATTTTGTAAAGATGAGTAACCTCCGGAACCCCATGTAAAGTTAAATAACTCCATAAATTGTTAGGTCAGGCTGGGGTAGGTTAGGTTAGGTGAAGTGACTTGCCTTGTATATATGAGTAATGCTAGAGCACCCGGGGGTTACCCTTTTTAACAAGATCATATTAAAATTTAAACTTTTAGCCACCGTGAGAGTGAAATGAGTTATCCACGCATGGTGATGTAGTCTGACTGGTTATGTATTGTAGGTCTTCTGGCACTTGATATAAGTGGGTTGTATATAATATACATAAACTCTTATTTATTGTAATAGCCACTGTGAGGAAAAAGTGAATTACCCACATCCTTTGTGTTTATCTTGCAATAAGTACAGCACTCTGGGTATTTAGAATTATATATATCTGATATTTTTGTGTAAAGTAAGCAGATTTGTTCATCTGTAGTTTATAATTTTTTTGGTAATACAGTATAATGAATTGGTAGAGGAGTGGTTAGAATACCTGATTCAGGAAGTAACACACCCGTGTTCAAGGTGTTGGGCGTCCAGCCCTATTCCCTCGGGGTATATTAACTTCTAGTGAATGTTGCTTATGACTACCATTCACGACAGAATATCCATGCCCACTTAGCCTGTCATGGTGGTGGTGGCTTTATCCCCAAGGAGCTAAAACAAAGTGATCGAGGAATATGACCTTCCGGTGAATTTGTAGTTTAGCTGTTCATTCCTCTGTTGGAAATGGGGTCTGTCTTAAAATATAATATTGTTATTTACAACTGTGACATCAGTTTTAGTTTTTCAATGCACAAAGTTTTGAAACATTTTGCATAAATGCAATGAAAGTGCATTGAGTACCTATTGAAGGGGAAAGAGTGTGCATTATATACGTATTGAAGAGCAAAGAGTGCATTGTGTACTTTATTGATTTATGTTTTCAGTATGTTTGCATTTATGTATATTAGCCAGAGTAAAAGAACAGTGTTATAGATAAATTCTGATATTTTTTGTGTATAGAAGCATTTTTGCTATATTTCTCAGAAAAATATATGTTAATACTTTTAGTTTATTAGAAATATATATATATATATATATATATATATATATATATATATATATATATATATATATATATATATATATATATATATATATATATATATATATATATATATATATATATATATATATATATATATATATATATATATATAATATATATATAATATATATATAATATATATATATATATATATATATATATATATATATATATATATATATATATATATATATATATATATATATATATATATATATATATATATATATATATATATATATATATATATATATATATACAGGGGGGTTCCCGTTTTATGTCAGGGCTCTGTTCCTGATAGCCAACGTAAACCAGATTTTGATGTAAGTTGGAAAACACCTAAATTCGAAACTAGGTCCCCACCAATGCTAAAAATAAATACTTTAAAACATAGAAAAATAATCTAAGTTCTTAATCTAATACATAAATATAGTTAAAGTACACCATACAGTATTGCTTACCTTTGCTACTGTGGCTGGTTTGCATCTGCATGACTGGTATGTCGAAAAATTTATTTATTAATGATATATTAATTATTTATTGGTCTCTGATGTAACTGCGGAACCACTTAAGACGGGAATCCCTTGTATATATATTTGTATATATATATATATATATATATATATATATATATATATATATATATATATATATATATATATATATATATATATATATATATATATATATATATATATATATATATATATATATATATATATATATATATATATATATATATATATATATATATATATAAAATATATATATATATATATATATATATATATATATATATATATATATATATATATATATATATATATATATATATATATATATATATATATATATATATATATATATATATATATATATATATATATATATATATATATATATATATATATATATATATATATATATATATATATATATATATATATATATATATATATATATATATATATATATATATATATATATATATATATATATATATATATATATATATATATAAAACACTGAACTGTTAGCATACAGTCTAAAATGGCAGGACAAAGCCCATTAAAGAAAAAAAACAGTACTTCATATATATTTTTTTTGTTTACTTAATTGGCTTTTCCTGCCGCATATATATATATATATATATATATATATATATATATATATATATATATATATATATATATATATATATATATATATATATATATATATATATATATATATATATATATATATATATATATATATATATATATATATATATATATATATATATATATATATATATACACACAGTGATCCTTCGCTGGATCGCGTTTCTTGGCTCGCGTTTTCACTGTACCACGGGTTATTTTTAGGCAAATTATTATTTTATTTTTTGGGTATATGCAAAAATATTAAAATATTGAAAAAATAAAAATTTTCAGTATTTTCATTTTTTTATGGAAAAAAATAAATTTCATTATTTAATTGATAAAAAAAAAAATTTTCCCAGGCTGCGAATAATAAAACAGTAAAAAATAGTAAAAAACATAAATTTAAATACATAACTCACAGTACAGGGTATTGCATCATGTCAAATAGTGTCCGATAGCGTACAATGTATTGGGGTCGCACCTAAGTGAGCTAGCATATACTGTATATTAAAACTTCCAGTAGTTTCATGATTTTATTGATCATAAAACGTATTTCTTAGCCTAAGAATAATAAAACAGTAAAAAATAGTAAAAAAACATAAATACTAACAGTATTGCACCACGTAAAATACGATACCGGTATCAACATTTCGGAAAACGAAAAGGCTCTCACCTGCGTGACCTAGTGAATATTAAAATTTTCATTATTTTATTGATAAAACAAGTATTTCCTAGCCTAAGAATAATAAAACAGTAAAAAATAGTAAAAAACATAAATACAGTACTAACAGTATTGCATCATGTAAAATACGATACCGGTATCACGTTTCGGAAAAGGCAAAGGCTCTCGCCTACGTGACCCAGTGAATATTAAAATTTTCATTATTTTATTGATAAAACAAGTATTCCGTAGCCTAAGAATAATAAAACAGTAAAAAATAATAAAAATAAATACTAACAGTATTGCACCATGTAAAATACGATACCGCTATCAGCGTTTCGGAAAACGAAAAGGCTCTCACCTACGTTACATGCTGTTATTTATAAAGTAAAGGGTGTTTCTTTAACAGTGCAGGGAGGGTTTATACAGTACGTAAACGTAAAAATAATTGTAAAATACCCATGTATATGAGTATGTCACGTCATCATCACCTCATTCACGGTAAGTTTTCCGATCACTTTCATAAAAATTTACGTTGCTTGCTGTTATTTATAAAGTAAAGGGTGTTTTTTTAACAGTGCAGGGAGGGTTTATACAGTACGTAAACGTAAAAATAATTGTAAAATACCTATGTACATGAGTATGTCATTTAATTACCACTTCATTCACCGTAATTTTATCTATCACTTTCATATAAATTTACGTTGCATGCTGTTATTTATGAAGTAAAGGGTGTTTTTTTACAGTACAGGGAGGGTTTATACAGTGTAAACGTAAAAATAAATGAAAATATCCATGTACATATAGGCTGATCCTACTCCGCGATTTTCCTGTTTCGCGCCGGGTCCCGGAACCGAACCATCGCGATAATGGAAGGAACACTGTTTATATATATATATATATATATATATATATATATATATATATATATATATATATATATATATATATATATATATATATATATATATATATATATATATATATATATATATATATATATATATATACAGTGATCCCTTGTTTATTGGGGGGGTTTGGTTCCGAAACCACCCGCGAAAGGTGAAAATCCGCAAAGTAGCAGCACCATATTTATTACAGGTATTTTACATTTATTTTTACCTTTACTGTTTAAACCCTCCCTGCACCGTTAACAACTCACCCTTTACTTTATTAATAACGGCGCACAAGCGTAAATTATATGAGTGTGACAGGTAAGTTTACCATAAATAACAGCATGCAAGCATAAAGCTATATGAACGTTATAGGTAAGTTTATCGTGAATGATGTGATGATGACATTTACATACTGCTCAGCCAGTGGCGGCTGACAGCTGAGAAACTTCATGCTTCCTTCAGCATATCTAACAGTTTTACCTTATCTGCTATGGTCAACATCTGCCACTTAGGCTCACTACCAGAAGCCTTACAAGATGAAGGACGCTTGGGCGACATTGCAGGGGTTGAAATACACAATCGAAAGTTTCACAAAAAACACAAGCACAATGTATTAAGAGTTACAATGAGAAAGGCGCACACGTGAGTAACTGAATGGGTGAGGCGAGACAATGGAAGCTTCAATCAAAAAGCCAATCAGACCCCAGTATACAGAACACAATTCTGTGATTCGTCGTCTCCCACCCATCAGCCAATAGCATCTCGTGTACTATCTCGCGTAGGTGCGACCCTTTTCGTTTTCCCAGATGCAGATACTGGTATCGTATATTATATGGAGCAATACTGTGATTCACATGTATAAATTTATGTTTTTTACTTTTTTGTTTTTACTGTTTTATCATTCTTAGGCTAGGAGATACTTTTTTTATATCAATAAAATAATGAAAATACTGGAAATTTTAATATGTACTATCTCACGTAGGTGCGACCCTTTGCGTTTTCCGAAACGCCGATACAGGTATTGTATTTTATATGATGCAATACTGTGAGTTACATGTTTAAATTTATATTTTTTACTGTTTTATTATTCTTAGGTAGGAAGTACTTTTTTTTATCAACAAAATAATGAAAATACTGGAAATTTTAATATGTACTATCTCACGTAGGTGCGACCCTTTACGTTTTCCAAAACGCCGATACTGGTATCGTATTTTATACAATGCAATACTGTGAGTTACATGTTTAAATTTATATTTTTTACTATTTTTTAGTATTTTATTATTCTTAGGCTAGGAAATACTTTTTTTTTTTTATCAACAAAATAATGAAAATACTGGAAATTTTAATATTTCCTCATATCGTGGATTCCCATTGTGTACCCCAAAAATCTGAGATATAAAATACATATGCTCGCAAAAAAAATCCGCGATGCACTGAATTCGCAGAAGGTGAATCGCGATATAGCGAGGGATTACTGTATATATATATATATATATATATATATATATATATATATATATATATATATATATATATATATATATATATATATATATATATATATATATATATATATATATATATATATATATATATATATATATATATATATATATATATATATATATATATATATATATATATATATATATATATATATATATATATATATATATATATATATATATATATATATATATATATATATATATATATATATATATATATATATATATATATATATATATATATATATATATATATATATATATATATATATATATATATATATATATATATATATATATATATATATATATATATATATATATATATATATAAAAGCACATTTTGAATATGTTAGTGCTTCATTTAGTTCAGAAAAGCATATCTAAATATATTCATACTTTATGTAATTGTATCTTCTGTTCAAAATGAATTTGATATCTTTTGTGTGGCAAATGAAAATAGCTCCCTATACAATGAAGTCACAACAGATAACCGTGTCTGCATGTGTACTGTTGTTAACTTATTTCAAGAATAATTTTGATTGTTGATAGGAAGCCCTCTCTGTTGTGTGTGTATTCATATCCCTTATGAGAGTCCTAAAATTTTCCTGTTAGCGAATTCTCTTTCAAAGTACATGTTTACATTGCATATAGACACTGTTAAGTGAGTATATTCAAGTACTGCAAATACTTACATACGTATTTGCATATGTATATGCACTGAAAATGCATGACTTGAACATGTATTTAGTGTTGTGCGAAGTTCTCGAACTTTATTTATATTAATATCCTAAACCAAGCTACAAACTCAGCTGGATACAGTCAGAGACTATACCAGCTTTGTGAGTATAAGGAAAAAGGAAATTGAAAAAAAAAATGAATATAAAATTCTACAACTTATTATTGCAATACTGGCTTTATTCCACTATAATTTCATTAATTCATCATCAGAGTTTGTTTAATAAAAAAAAATTTAATTAAGGGAAAAATATCATGTCAAAAGTTAGTATCCTTTCAGTCAACAGTTTCATTCCAACATCAGATTTTATTTATTGTTTGTTTTAATTCTTCACTAAATGTGTCACTGCAATACTGAATTATTTGTGGTATGAGGTATATTTTATGGCATTGCAATGCGAGGTCACCAAAGGCCAAGGAAGATTGGTAGAAGATTTAGTACCAGAGCAGGATCAATTAAATGATCAGGATGTTTATGAAGAAATGATGTTACAATGATTTTTCACATGATACATAATTCCTACCATGTTTTTTATGATCAGGATACTTGATACATAATTCCTACTCATGATATTTATGATCAGGAGATGACATAATATTAATTTTTATATGTGTATATTGGGAAATTTTACAGTTTCAAATATAAAGCACTTATCATTGTCTGTATTTTATAAAGTATGCCTTTATTCTTTAAAAAAGTATAGTATACAATATTATTCTCTGTGAGAATGTACCATATGATAATTGCTATTTTTAAGATTACATTTTGTAGGTGGGACATAAAGTTTTATGTTAAATTTTTGGTTGTGTTTTTATTTTCAAAGAACAAAGCTTGTAAATATCTTTTCTGTAGGTTTTTATGAAAAATACGTCTCCAATCTTGAAGCTGTGAATAGTTGATGATGTTTACCGTGTTATGTCACTATAAATCCATATTATGGGGTTGACACAGACAGCTTGGAACTGGGGAATTAAGGCTGGATGCCCTTCATAGCGCCTTTTAGTGGCCTTGAACATGGGATTGTCATGTCCCAAGTTGAGAGTTCTAACCATTATGTTACTAATGGCACCTGAAAATTTGTATAGCACCAGCCTTAGTTATGGTATTTCTGTCTCAGAGGCTTCGCCCCAAAAAAATCTGCTCAGCAGTTTTCCGTTCATAATTGATGTTTACCTTCTTGGCAAGCTCATTTTGGAGATATTAAGTAAGTACATTCAACTCGCATTTTGCGAGTATTTATACTACACGAAATTGAAATAACGCTTCAAAAAAATAATAGTAAAAAAAATACGAAATGCGCAAGAAAAAAGCGAAAAAAACGGTTCATTTTAGTAACTAAGCAACCGCCACGGAAGCAGTTTCCCGCTATGCTGCCATGTGCTTTAGTCTCTCTTCACCCAGCATACTGTGTTTATATATCACTTGTTGTAACTGTTGTTGTGGTAAGCTTTGTGTTTCCTGTGTATATTTGTGAAATTTTTTACCTCTATCTTGGCCAGTAAATGCCCACGAAAAGACTGTGGAAGTGCTTCTACTCCCAAAAGATTGAGAAAGGCATTAAACCTTGAAGTAAAACTGCAAGTGTTGGCCCGTTATGAGCTTGGTGAGAGTACAGCGGCCATAAAACGGTCAATACAACTCAGTGAAAGCACATTGCACACCATCCACGAAAATGCGAAAAAAATAAAGAAAATAGCAAAACCTGGTTTTAGTTTAACTTTGCTTATGTCTTCATATTCTCGATCGGATATTATGGAGAGAATGGAGAAAATGCTATGTACGTGGATGAGCATTAAGAAGAAACAGCAAACAAACTTGCCGTATAATGTCATCAAGGAAAAAGCGTGTGAGATTTATGGGCATTTGAAATCCCAGGTGGAAGGCGAAGAATTATAATCCTTTGCCGCTAGGCCTGGCTGGTTTGAAAAATGCAAGGCGAGAGCGCATCAGCTGATTTGGATGCGGAAAAAGAGTTTCCTGCCGAATTAAAGGCCATCATAGAGGAAGGGAGATATACGGCAAAGCAGATTTTCAATAAGGACAGAACTTCTTTTTACTGGAAATGAATGCCAGACAGGACATATTTCCATAGAAGAAAAACGTACTTCAGGATATAAGGCGGCAAAAGATCGCTTTACCCTCCTGCTTGGTGCTAATGCTGAGGGTGACAAGGAGCTGAAGCCTGTAATAATTTATCATTCGGAAAATTCTCGTACACTAGAGGGTTATTATAAAAAGTTACTTCCAGTGCATTGGTATGCAAATAAGAAATGATGGATGACTGGGAGTATTTTTAAAGATTATTTCTTGACGTGTCTCCCAAACGAACTAGACTTTTATTGCAAGGGTCAGGATATACCTTTCAAAATTCTTCTCATATTAGACAATGCTCCAACCCATCCTCCGTCAACTGTCAGTCTTCTTCCGAATATAAAAGTTGTGTTTCTGCCATCAAATACAACTTTAATACTCCAACCAATGGACCAGGGGTATTGCAGATGCTGAAATCTCATTACCTCTGAAATTCTTTTAAAGACTTCATCAGTAAGACTGACGTCAGCTTGGCCGACCTTGAGAGAGCAGCCGAGGCCCGCGATATCTTGGTAATAGAGGTAAAGAAGTGTTCGGTTAAGGATTACTGGAAAGAGTTTATTATCAAGCATGCCATGTGGTATGTGAAGTATTCTTGGGCTGAAGTTTCACAGTCGTGTTTAAATGGAGCATGGAAGGTGCATTGCCCGCAGGTTGTAAAATATTTCCCAGGTTTTGATTTCAATGATCGGCTGTCAAAGACGAGACTTGACTGAGTTTAGCTCGCACAACGTGTAGAATTCACCGACGCTGATGAGGTCATGGATTCCCTGACTGCTTCCCACACAGAGGAATTGACTGCCGAGGATTTGGACGATATGGAAGGTCAGCGACAACGTGAGGAGAGGGAGGAAAACGAGGCAGTAGCACTTCTTGAGAGCCCCATGATAGCACTCACTGTGAGTTGATTGACTCAATTTTCCCACCATATAGAGACTGCCTTGGATATTTTGGATAAGGACAATCCTAATATAGGGCATGCAGGCATGACATCTTGAAAGGATATGCATGATGTTTCCTTCAACAATGAAATTTTGAAAGAAAAGAGGAGGATTACACGGCAGGCAACTCTTGATGCCTTTTTCTAAATCAAAAGAAGTGATTCTGATGACTCTTGGCCCAGCACTTTTAAGCAGTATGAACCCCAACCACAACCAGGGGTTAGCTCTCCCCCTTCCTCCTCCTCCTCTTCTCCTACCCCTTAAGTCACCTCCTCACTGCCACCCCGCTCATCCCAGTATGCCTGTTGCCCATCGTATATAGAGTGAGTACTTATGTAATATTTTACGTTTTTTTATGGTATATTTTTAATACTATAATACAGTATTATATTCAGGCATTGCATAATAAAAAAAATGAGTTTTCTAGTCTTGCTTTTAATTTTTTTTATATTATCTTTATTTTTTGCAGCTAGGGGTTGGCTCTCCCACTTCCTCCTCTTCTCCTCCTTCTATCGCTTATGCCATCTGCTCGCCTCCACCATGCTCATCGCCTATTGTTCGCGGTATATAGAGGGAGTAGAATGTGTATATTATATTTTATTTACATCATTACTGTAATTCAGGCTTTGCATAATAAAAAAAGAAAAATAGTTTTCTAGTCTTGCTTTTATTAATTTTATTTTATGTTACAGTATCTTTATTTATTTTTGCAGCTAGGGGTTTGTTCTAACATTTCCCCCTTCTCTTCTCCTACCGCTTATGTCAAATGCTCGCTGCCACCACACTTGTTCCATGCCTGTTTCTCATCGTATATAGAGTGAGTAGAATGTATTTATATTTTTTTGTTACAGTAATTCAGGCATTGCATAATGAAAAAAATTTAGTTTTCTAGTCTTGCTTTTGTTAATTTATTTTTATTCAGTTTTTGTTTTCGTTTGCAGATAGGGGTTCGTTCTAATGCTTACCTCTCCTCTGTATCACTCTTTCTTCTACTCTCAACTCTGATTTGCAGAGAGTATCTGAGTGGGGCACTCAAAATTTAGTTAAATTCAATGATTCCAAGACACAATTTCTGACTATCTCTTTATCTTTTTCTCTCCTGATAACCCTGTTGTCTTCAAAACTAAGGAAATTTATCCTCTTAATTTTAGCAGCATATTAGGAATCCATATAGCATCTAACTTGTCTTGGAGGAATCACATAATCCAAATTTCTAAATCTTCATCCAAAATATTGGGGGTTTTGTTTCAATTTCGTCATAAGCTTTCCTCTTTACAGTTACTTTTAATTTATAAAGGTCTTATCCGTCCCTGCTTAGAATACTGCTCACACTTCTAGAGTGCTACTTCTTCTACTTATCTCCTTGATAGGGTTGAATCTAAGGCAGTCAGACTCATTAATGATCCTTCTCTTACTTCTAATCTGAATTCTCTATCTCTTCACCATGAGGTATCTTCCCTTTCTATTTTCTATCGGTACTACTTCCAGCGCTGCTCTAATGAGTTTGCAAGTTGCATCCCTCCCCTCTGCCGAGGCTGCGTAACACTTGCCAAGTGGCCTCATCTCACAGGTACTGTGTGGAGATTTGTAGCTCATGAATTGGTCGGTTCAGCGACTGCTTCTTCACATCTACCTTCAGACTCTGGAACTCTCTTCCTCCTTCTATCTTTCCTAATTCTTATGACCTTTCATCCTTCAAAAAGCAGATCTATCGTCATCTCAGAGCCTAGTCCTCCATATCTCTGGGTCCTCTGTACTTTGACTGTTTTTTCTGTCAGTCGTTTTCCTTTGTGTGACATTACCTCATCTCTGCCTTGTCCTTAACCTGTTTCTTTTCCTTCGTCTTGGTATTTTATTGTGCCCGGGTCTTTATTGATGAGAGCAGTTTTTCCCTGTGCCGGTGTCACATTCATAAAAAAAAAAGTAAGTGAATGTTTACAATATCCTCTGGACCACATAATACTCCAAGGTTCCTTATCAGGTGTAAATCCCTAGCTTTAGTTTGTTCAAGTCTCCCCTGCCATGTTGACTCCTGGGATTCACTTATGATTACCATAACCACTGTCTTCTCTATATCAAGTGCCTGTTTAATGAGTGGATTAGCCCTTTCCAGCACAACTTATTTAATTTTTTGTATTACTGTTTCTTTATAGTCATCCATTTGCACATTTTCCAGTGCCACCACCTCAACAGCCTCTTTTACTGCCACATTCACCTGTAGTGCATCTGCAAAGGAAGTTTTGTGGCATCACGTTCCGTATTCAGCTCCTGAAACTCTTTTCTATACTGTTCGATGTTTTTCTTTATCTAGACATTGTAAGCTGCAATCTCGTCTCTTTCAGAAGAGAGTAGTGAACTAGCATTTAGTTCATTCACCTGTATGTTTATTTCTTCTTGTTTAGATATTCTGGTTTATAATTCACTCTTTTCCCCTTCCTGCTTCTTAATTCATTTTTCTAGTTCTTTTCTCCCTTGCCCTTGTGCCATATTTGCTTCCACCAAAGATCTTATTACCTCACTAAGTGCTTCATTCTCTTTCATTTCTTTATCCATATTCCAAATTTTATCCTCCAGGTTTATTACAAGGGTCTCATCCTACCTCCCCTGGATATCCTCTACCACCCCTCCCCGACCATTGAATGGGGAGTTAGGGACAGAGATGGCTTCATTTTGATGCTTTTCCTTTCACATAATATATATATATATATATATATATATATATATATATATATATATATATATATATATATATATATATATATATATATATATATATATATATATATATATATATATATATATATATATATATATATATATATATATATATATATATATATATACAGTATATATATATATATATATATATATATATATATATATATATATATATATATATATATATATATATATATATATATATATATATATATATATATATATATATATATATATATATATATATATATATATATATATATATATATATATATATATATATATATACAGTATATATATATATATATATATATATATATATATATATATATATATATATATATATATATATATATATATATATATATATATATATATATATATATATATATATATATATATATATATATATATATATATATATATATATATATATATATATATATATATATATATATATATATATATATATATATATATATATATATATATATATATATATATATATATATATATATATATATAGAGAGAGAGAGAGAGAGAGAGAGAGAGAGAGAGAGAGAGAGAGAGAGAGAGAGAGAGAGAGAGAGAAATTCTATTTAAGCTTCACGAAGGATTTCTATATCTTCATATGAGTACTAATTTAGTTATTCAGCTCATCTCTTTTCTGGTAACACACATCCTAACTTAAAATTTGACTTTGGTAATTATAGAAGAAAAAAATGCAAAACCAAAGCCCACTTGAAAGAAAACTCGAATATGCAACCCAGGAGACACCCACCTGTTTTTCTGCTATATTTTCTCCCTAAGTGCTAAACAGGTTTAAAAAAAAAAAAAAAAAAAAAAAAAAAAAAAAAAAAAAAATATATATATATATATATATATATATATATATATATATATATATATATATATATATATATATATATATAAAATAATAATAATAATATTTTTTTTAACCAAGGTATGTTATCAGCGTCAAACTTTAAATCTACCTCAATTTATAAATAATAATAATAATAATAATAATAATAATAATAATAATAATAATAAAAGAGAACAGAGCAAAATTAAAAAAATAAGACAATTGTGTGTGTAAGTACCTAATCGTGCTTACGGAAAAGAGCCTGCATGTAACTCCCCGTCTCCTGGTCGATTCCATTTTTGTTCTCAATGATACTCATCATACTTGTCCTTAAAACAATGGACTGAGATAGTATCAACCACGTCCTCAGCGAATTCCAATTATGAACTACTCTTACATTAAAAAAGTATTTCCTTACATCCTGCACATTTGTTATATAAATACTTCTGAACATTTTCTTGTCCATGTGTCTGAAGGCTACCCTTACATTTCACTAAGAAAGCATATGCCGTCCATACTATGCCATTTATATGCATTTCCGAGACAAATGTGCCAGTATGTTTACTCCTGGATTTCTCATTCTCCGTCTCTTGAAATTTTATGAAAAAAATAAAAATAAAAAAATACTAGAATGCAGTTGTGCATCTCGAAACTTCCTGTCTACTGGTCAGTTCCATTTTGTACTTAGTGATAATTATCAAACTTGTCCATAAAACTATGAATTGAGTTAGCATTAACTACCTTCTTGCTTAACCAATTCCAATTATCAACTATTCTTACACTAAAAGAGTACTTCCATACATCCTGCAAAGAAGTTTTCTTGCGAAGCTTCAAACTATGACCTCTAGTTCTAGTGCCAGCCATATCAAAATATCGATCCCTATCCACTCTGTCATAACCATGAAGGAATTTATAAACCGTAACCATATTCCCCCCTCATTCTTCTAGCTTCAAGTGATGGTAAATCTAAGTGCGTATTTCTTGCACCAGTTTTGTGTCATGTCTTTAAACTTTTTTCCAGCTTAACTACGTGCTTTTTTAAGTGCGAATTACAAAAGGAGGCTACATATTCAAGCTTTGGCCTCACATACATACATATACCTTGGCTGTTTCCCCTTTAATTGGGGGGTAGCCGACATCAAAAAAGGAAAACAGCTTGGGGAGAAGTTATTCTCCCCTCTACTCCCCCCCTTCTTTGACGTCTCACAGGAGGTTAGTACAAGGGGGGGATTCCTAGTCCCCCCGCCCCGTCCACTTTTAGTCGCCTTTTACGACACGCAGGGAATACGGTGAGGCTATTCTTTGATACTGTGCCCGCCCCACAGGGCACTTGGCCTCACATAGGTTACATAAATATTTCTGAACATTTCCTTGTCCATCTGCCTGAAGGCTACCCTTACATTTGCTAAGAAGCATATGTTGCCCTTACTATGCCATTTATATACATTTCTGGAGACAAATCGGCCAATATGTTTACTCTTAGATCTCTCATTCTCTGTCTCTTGAAGTTCTACTCCTGGCATTGAGTAGTAGAGTTTGGGCCTTCTCGCACTTGTACACATTCTCATTATCTTACATTTTGAAGTATTGAATATCATTAGTCACTTTTCTGACCACTCATGAAGACTATATAGATCCTCTTGAAGTTCCCTACCATTGTTCTCGTCTCTTACTTTCTTCACAATCTTTGCATCATCTGTAAACATATTCATGAATGAATTTACAGAGTCTGGTAGGTCATTTACATATACAAGGAACAATAGTGGCACTAAAACGGAACCCTGTGGCACTCCACTACTAACTCTTCTCTCTTCAGACACTGAGTGTCTTACTCTAACCCTCTGTTCCCTTCCTTCTAAGTAAGATTTTATCCATTCCAAGACATTCCAAGTGTGATTACCTAATTGTGTTTACGGGAAAGAGCCCAAAGCTCGTATCTTCCCGTCTCCTGATCGGTTCCATTTTATACTTAGTGATACTTATCATACCTGTCCTTAAAACTATGGATTGAGATAGCATTAACTACCTCCTCGCTTAGCCAATTCCAATTATCAACTACTCTTACACTGAAAAAGTATTTCCTTACATCCTGCAAAAAAGTTTTCTTACGAAGCTTCAAACTATGACCTCTAGTTCTAGAGCCAGCCATATCAAAATATCGATCCCTATGCACTCTATCATAACCATGAAGGAATTTAAAGACTGTCACTATATCCCCCCTCACTCTTCTAGCTTCGAGTGATGGTAAGTCTAATTCCCTCAGCCTCTCATCATAACTGAGATTGCGTATTTCTGGCACCAGTTTCGTGGCATGTCTTTGAACTTTTTCAAGCTTAGCTATGTGCTTTTTCCAGTGCTGATTCCAAAAGGGGGCTGCATATTCGAGTTTTGGCCTCACATAGGTTACATAAATATTTCTGAACATTTCCTTGTCCATGTGCCTGAAGGCTACCCTTACATTTGATAAGAATGCGTGTGTGTGTGTGCATATATATATATATATATATATATATATATATATATATATATATATATATATATATATATATATATATATATATATATATATATATATATATATATATATATATATGTATATATATATATATATATATATATATATATATATATATATATATATATATATATATATATATATATATATATATAGATAGATAGATAGATAGATAGAGAGAGAGAGAGAGAGAGAGAGAGAGAGAGAGAGAGAGAGAGAGAGAGAGAGAGAGAGAGAGAGAGAGAGAGAGAGAGAGAGAGAGAGAGAGAGAAATGGTTTACACACGAAAACGTTATGACGATAATTAACATGTCGAGAAGATTAAAGGTACTCAGTTACATTTACATAGGGTAAATAGTAAGTTAACAAAAACATATTAGGAAATACATGTGCTTAAAGTCTTAAACGGAAGGCCGAATGTCAAGAGTTACTTAGGATTCTTCGATAATAGTTGTTCAGTCACGTGCTTCAACGCTTGTAGGATCTTGTAAAGCGGTTTGGTGAAGGACAAGGGGGTTCAGGTGTCAGGGTCCTAGGAAGTTCAAAGGATGTCTTTACATTAAAAGACTGAATTATATCGTCATTAAATACAATGCATTTGAATGCATATGGGAAAAAATATCACGGCGATAAACCGAAAGGTTATGGAAAAGCGAGAAAAGGAGGTAAATTAAAGGACTCCCTTTCGAAACTATGAAAAGGAGAGGTCAGAAGGACACGCTGATCTCACAGGTGGTAGGAGTACCCCAATGTCCTTTGTACACAGGTGCGATGATGGTGTAGAGAGGATGTGAAGCACAGTGGCTCTACCTGGTCAGTCAGTCAGTGGGCATCGCATCTTCTCTTTTGAAAGACGTGTTCCCTCCCCTCTGCCTTTCCACTTGCAAGCAAGGTAAATGGATTTTTATTTAGTTTTATTTCGTTCCTAAATTCCTTGAAGTCTAATTTGAGATTCTTTTATTACGAGTGATTGAGACTTTTAGATTTTGTTGCCATTTGGAATTTACATTTATTTGTGTATGTGATTATTTATTTTTCATTGAGATTTTTTTTTTTTTTTTCATATCAATGTCCAATGAGTGGTGGTAATAGTGTTTATATTTCTTCTTCTTCTTCTTCTTCCTCTTATTATTATTATTATTATTATTATTATTATTATTATTATTATTATTATTATTATTATTATTATTATTATTATTATTATTATTATTATTATTATTATTATTATTATTGTAGTCGCCGTGGCTCAATCGGTAGCGTCTCCGACTCTGAGGCGTCAGGTCGAGTGTTCGCGACCCGTCACGGTCTGAGGTTAGCAAGGGCATGCACTCAGCGAAAGGATTACATCTGCCAAAACAAGTCCTTCGCAAGAAGGCAACCGTCCTAGCCCTTGGTAGATAAGGGAGTCCGTGACGTAAAACCGGAACATTATTATTATTATTATTATTATTATTATTATTACTCCCTCCTACTACTGTTGGGACTAAGCAGTGGCCACGAATTCTCAGGTATCAGGTTCGATTCCTAGCTAGGATGAGGTAAAAATTTTGAAATATATTTATTATTATTATTACTATTATTATTATTATTATTATTATTATTATTATTATTATTATTATTATTATTATTATTATTAGGAGTAGTAGTAGTAGTAGTAGTAGTAGTAGTAGTAGTAGTAGTAGTAGTAGTAGTAGTATTTATTATTATTATTATTATTATTATTATTATTATTATTATTATTATTATTATTATTATTATTATTATGATAGAGAGGCAGAGATTGTGGTTGTGAGAAATAATTGGAGAATGCCAATGTTAAGTGATGAGAATGATAGAGAAATAACAAAAGAGGAGGTAGATTTGGCATTGAGAGCATTGAAGGCAGGTAAAGCATCAGGTATAGATGAATATCATGTTGAATGCTTGTCAAAAGGTTGGGAGGCATTAGTAAAATGTATGTTTAGGTGGATGAATGTAAGTTTCAGGAAAGGGAGAGTCCCAGTTTATTGGAGAAGTGCGTGTGTAGTTCCACTTTCTTTACAAAGAGAAAGGAGATAAGTATGAGTGTAGTAGTTTTGGGTGAATTAGTTTGCTGAGTGTAGTTGGTAAGGTATATGGAAGAGTGCTAATCGAGAGAATTAGGAAAGGTACTGTGTGGGTTCAGGATAAGAAGGATGTGTGGATCAGGTGTTTGTGGTAAGACACGTGTGTGAGAAGTTCTTGGAGAAAGGTAGGGACACTTTAAGAGCTATCATGGATTTAGAGAAAGAGTATGACAGGGTTAATAGAGAGGGGTTTTGGAGTGAGTTGCGACTGTATGAAATAAATGGAAGTTGGCTGAAGGCGGTGAAGAGTTTTTACATGAATAGTAAAGCTTTGTGTAGAGTCACGAATGGAATGAGTGATTGGTTTGAGGTGAATGTAGGGTAGGTCAGGGTTGAGTAATGTCACCATGGTTTTTAATGTGTATAAGGATAGAGTGGTAAGGGAAGTAATGGAAGAGTATTAGACAGAAGTTTGGAACTAGTGGGTGAGTATGGAAGGTTGTGAAAATTGAATCAGTTGCTATTTGCAGATGATACTGTACTGGTGGCTGATACTGAGAATGAACTGAATCATGTGGCGACTGAGTTTGCTAGGGTGTGTGAAAGAAGAAATTTTCGAATGAATATTGGTAAAAGTAAAGTCATGAGATGTACTAGGCGTGTTAATGTTGGAAGATTGAATGTAGGAGTGAATGGGGTGTTGCTATAAGAAGTTAAGAGCTTTTAAGTAATTGGGATCGCATGTTTCACAGAGTGGATGAGTGGATACAGAAGTAAGTTATAGAGTGAAAGAAGCAAGTATATGTCTAGGAAGGTTGAAAAGTGTAATGAAAAATAGATATTTGGGAATGAATGCAAAGATAAAGATATATGAAGGTGTGATTGTGCTGACAGCTTTGTATGGAGCAGAGACTTGGAAGGCAAAAGAGGATGAATGGAATAAGTTGAATGTATTGGAGATGAGGTATTTGAGAATTATGATTGGTGTATCTAGAACAGATAGAGTAAGAAACGAGGATGTCACGCATAGAACGCGTGTTTAAGGGAAGCTGTTGGATAGATTAGAACAGAGAGCATTGCGTTGGTTTGGACACATGGATGGATGAGTGATGAACAAATTATGAAGACAGTATGCAGTGTAGAAGTAATTGGAGTGAGGTCATGAGTGAAACCTAGAGAGATATGTATGGATGGCGTGAAAAGGTCACTGAATGCACGATGAATGTCAGTAGAGCAGGGAAAAGAGCATGAACGAAATTGAAATGAATGTAGGAAGATTGTGTATAGGTGACACAGGCCAAAGGGATCTCTCGCACCTGCTGGCTCAGTAAACTGAGTTGCCATGTGATGAAGCGATGGGGGTAAACCAGCTGCGGCTGCCGGACCTCATTGTAGAATATCCTTACCCACCTACCTTGTGGGCGACTCAAGCAGGGTGGAAGGGGGGGAATGTGGCATCCCTCTATCCCCATGGAGATAAGAGAAGTGGTTGAGGCATGTGTGGAGCTTGGAGAATGCATGTTTCCTGACACGGCAACCCCTCTTGCAAGGGGGAATGAGCCCATGTATTATTATTATTATTATTATTATTATTATTATTATTATTATTATTATTATTATTATTATTATTATTATTATTATTATAAGTAGTAGTAGCAGTAGTAGTGTAGTAGTAGTAGTAGTAGTAGTGGTAGTATATTTTCATTATTAAATAGTTCTGAAAGAAAGCTTTTAATTATATACAGGAAGTCTCTGGAATGTCTTTTTTTAATATCTATTTTAGCAGAGTAACAATTGGAAAGAGTTTGAGGTGGCGTATGTCGCTGCCTCGCTCTTTCTGCCGTTTGCCTTTTTGCTTTCTGCCTGCAGGGTATTCCTTTCGCATTCCAGTGTCCATTTTTTTTTTCATTGTCGCATTCCTTTGTCCAGTTTTTCATAGTTAATGCCTTTTTGTTTCTCTCTCCACCGCTCGCTTCGTCTGTAATGTAAGCCTAACTAGATTTTTATCATTTTGCAGATCTAGGCCTATTTTTAATATATGGGCAGATATTTTCTTTTCAATTTCTTGCTAAGAGATTGTGAGTCTGTTGCCACCCTTATTTGTTATGTAAGCCATTCACTCACTGTATATTAATTCCTTCCTTAGTTATTATTTTATTCAACATCCTTATATGCTTCAATGAATATTAATGCATCTTGCCCCAGGGTGAAGATGTCTCGGGAAGGCCAGACTATGAGAGAGACCGAAAGTAGTCGAGTGAGTTTCGTTGAAGGTCAACATGTAACGCCAGTATGTGAGATTTAATACAATATCATTTTGGATTTTTTTTTTTTTTTTAATGCTCACTATTGGATATTTAGTGCTACATAACGAAAAGCTCAGTTGGAAATCCAGATACGATGTTTTGGAACTAATGTTCTTATCGTTTCAATATGTTTGTAAAGTCTCTTTTGCCCAGAGGATCTGTGGACAGATCCTGCGGGCAAGAGAGACATATGTTTTTAAATATTGTCGAAAAGGTGTCATGTGAAAGGTATACTTCACTTCAATTTTTCTCGTTCCAGGCTCACCATATTCATTTCCTTATCTCGTCTCATTACTGTATACGGAAGTATCAATATATATATATATATATATATATATATATATATATATATATATATATATATATATATATATATATATATATATATATATATATATATATATATATATATATATATATATATATATATAATTTCTCTTGGCCTTGACTTACTGTGCCAAGCCATACCAGCATGAAATATGCTCTTCTCAGATGACGAATATGAATTATAAATATATTCCTTCCTACAGGAGGACATGACTTTTATGGGTATCGTCAATTATGACTTTTCAGATTCTTTGAAGTTACTAAAACCTATTATTATTGCGGACTGAAAGGTGCATAGATAAGAAGGTAGTTGAAGGTGAACGAGGGCCCCTTTTTCCCAGTCAGTGACTGAATCCTCATAAAATTCTTCTTGTTGGAATGAGCATCATTCAGGTTTTATGCATTTTTATTGGATTTATTTTCCATGCATATCCATTTATACTTATATATAGCTTGTTATAAAATGGTTTATGGTTAATTGTATTATTCTGTTAGTTTTTTAACATCTGTTTTGTATATACTTTGGACTGTCTTGCATTTGTAACCCCTCTCTATCGCCTAAAATTGACCTCCATGTTTTTCTTAAAAGCCAATTTATTTTTGTTTCAGTTATCCCAGCGATGATGAAGTCATTATCCCTCCTCATTCTGATTTTGTCAGTGGTAAGCAAACTGCGATAACTACGTTATTTATCGAAATAATATTGTATTGCTTATGATATTACGCAGTATTAGAGAGAGAGAGAGAGAGAGAGAGAGAGAGAGAGAGAGAGTCAAACTTACTTAGGGAATATAAGCTAAATATATTTAAATACTTCCTCTTATCGCAGATCTCTGGACAAAGCGTTCGAGGACAAGAAAATGAGGAACCGGATTTCCCTCTAGCCACTGGAGAGGAAGCCAAGGAGGCCAATGCCAGGATCCTGGAACTCTTTGATGCCATCATGGAGGAAACGCCTCGGGTGAGTTGAATCTCAGCATACGAGGGGAACAGGAGCATGCTCTCCAAATTGTTCCCGATGAACTGCGGTTGCGCAGTGGTTAGAACACTCGACTAGGGAAGTCACAAACTCATGTTCGAGCCTACCTCGGAGCGCTTGCATGGGCATTAAGCCTTAATTCCAAGCCTGTCTGCGCACACTCCATAATAGGGATTACTAGTGACATAATACGGCAAATGAGAAAATATAATTATTCCTACATTTTATAGATACTCTGATGATAGGACTGATTATTATGTAAATAATCAGTAATTAAGCAGTAAAATAAAGCTCGGTACAGCTTTATTTTACTGCTTAATTACATAATTTTATATCTCTATTACTTCTTTTTTTTTCAGTTCCCAGAAGGCATGCCATCATACAGAGAGATTCCTAGAGATCTCGAGTTCACCTGTGCTGACAAAGTTCCTGGCTACTATGCTGATGTTAATTATGGCTGTCAGGTAAGAGAGAGAGAGAGAGAGAGAGAGAGAGAGAGAGAGAGAGAGAGAGAGAGATTTAACAATAGAAAAATTTGTATATGACACTGCAACGCACATAGAAAATTGCCTTCATCGGGCCCGGACACCTCGAGAACGAGAAAGAAAGTAAAGAGAAACGGAGATGGTTAGTGTTGTGACTTGTCAGATGTGAAGCGATAATAAGAGACGTGTAACGGATATGCTAAAATATTTGGTGTAGATGTAGACTTAGAAATAGAACCGCAGCTGAAGTTAGACTTAACATCGAGCTGTCTTGGACAGTCCTTTTCAAGTCCAAAACCCTCCGTTGTAGCATCACACAGAGAGAGCTGCTTGAGTTAGATGTATAATAAGAATTTACCTTAACTTTTATTTATTTGGTCATTATTATTAACATTTCACATATTAGACTATTCTTTCTTGGTAGAGTATACATGCTTCAACATTTTCCACCAGGTCTATCACGTGTGCCGCGAAGAAGCTGAGCATGGCGTAGCATCCTTCCTGTGTCCAAATGCTACGATCTTCCATCAACAGATCTTCGCCTGCGACTGGTGGTTCAACGTAGACTGTTCCCAAGCTCCAACCTTCTATTACTTGAATGAAGATCTGTACAAGGTAGCGCTTGTATATACATTTTTTTTAAATTGAATATAGAATTAAATTACTTGCAAATTGTGTCTTGAAGAGCCTAGAATCTCCACATCTTTTTAATATTCTTATTTTATTAATTTGTTTCTTATTTGTTATTATCTCTTTCTTTTTTTCCCTCAGGATCCAGTTGTTGAAGATGTTGATAACAACGTTGCCCAGGTGAAATAAGAAACAGAAACCTGGTTCCCTCGACTGAAATATATTTGGATGTGCTTTGCAATTATAGCCATTAAGTACGATAAAAAAGAGTTCGCTAACAAGTCATAATTAGCGAGGTAGCCGTCGGGCCCTCCTGCTGTCAGTGTATTTTGAAACCTTAATCTTGATTCTTGGATATTTAGAGCCATAATAGAAAAATTATTATTTCATTCGCTTATTTTCTTGCAGTACTGTCAAACTTTGTCGTATACTCACTGATGTTATTCAGTTATTTTAGATTTTAAGAAATGGCTTAAAAATAAAAAAAATAAATAAAGTTTTCCTAGAAGTTATATTCTAATTCGAATACTTCTGGCAAGTTTCCGATGGATATTATTCGTGTTCTGTTTTGACTAGAGTTTGCCAGAGCGGATTTCATATGCTTGTTAGGCCACTTTCACACCAAAATATATGAAACTTTTCACACAGAAGTGGCGTGACACGTCCCATGTGCCACGTGCGACTTGGGAAAAATAGCTACCATTAATGTCTTCTTTTTTTTTTATGATTGTGACACCTGGACGGGCCAAAAAAAATTATAATAAAACAGTCCTCATCGGGCCTGGGCACGAAGAATACATACAATAAAGAGAAACAGAGTTGGAGAGTGTAATGACTTGTCAGATGTGAAGGGATAATAAAAGATGTGTTATAGCAATAAGCAATTATTTCATTGCTCTGTTAGGGAATTTTTACTTTTAAGTGCTACACTAAACTTTATTTGCTACTAATTTGTGTTTTCGGTGTTAAATTTTCGTATTATATGAGTACTGCATTTGTATAGCTTTGCATGCTTCAATTAATAATAAATAAACGCATCCCCTTGAATACTTTTTGTCATTTGAATACACGAAAAATATCTCTTTAGAATGCATTTTTTTTTATAGATTTATCATGAAGGAATAATAATAATAATAATAATAATAATAATAATAATAATAATAATAGGATACAATCATGAATACAAGGAATACCAAATATTATACCTCCAACTGTCGGGATTCAAACCTTGGACTTGTTGCACTGAAAGCCACAACTCCATATGCACTGCTTTTCTCACAAGTCCCAGGTTCAAACTCGTGAGTGTAGGATGTAAACTATAATAAAAAGTAATCATAAAAGAAAACTGGTGACTTTTAAACAGAAAGTCATTCAATGTTTTACCTCGAACCTTGGATCTGTTAAACAGAAACTCGTGCACTTCTGTTCTTAAAAGTCCCATGTTCGAACCCTGACAGTAGGAAGTAAAATATTCGTAATAATAATAATATACTCGAATTCAATGATAAGTTGCGTTCATAGTTGACTTTAGACACGGAAAACAGTTGTCGTATTTGGTGAGTTCAACTGCTTACTCGATTTAATGATAAGTTGCGTTTATCGTCATATTTGGGCAGAGGAAACAGTTGTCGTAGTTTGTCAGTTCAGTAGACGTCATCCAACCATTATTTGAAGAGGGTGACAGCTGCAGGAGTACCACCAAGTAAGTGATCACAATGCTCATGTTCTTGACAAACGTCCAGTTGCACACACCGCTGCATTAAGTGACAAGTACGAATTATAAGTCGTAAAATTAAATATTTAAAAGGGTGAAGTTCGTTGCGTATTTAGAAAATCGGTTCTATATAATTAGATACTGGTTGTTGTCGCTGAGTCTAGAATTGTTAAACTCTTAAGCCATGTGGGATACCACGAGGAATGGACTTGGCAATACAACTGAACTGAGATACACGTTCGCATAAACGATATTTGGGAATATTAATTGGATACTTGGGAACTCTTTTCATTAGAGTTGCCTTTGAGATATTATCTGTTTTACTAAAGTAAACCAGAAAGACACACGAGGAAAATTCATCTAAATATATGGCATAATTTCTATCCAAAATATTTTTAAACTCCTGTAGCAGTCCGGAGAAAATTTGAGCATATAATTTGATATATTTATGTGTTTAGCTGTAGATAATTAAAATAATTATTTGGTTATGCTGTAAGTTCTTATCTACACTTATTAAACTGCATAAACATGGCCGCTCTATGCTAACCTTCCTGATCCGATGTCTTCCATCACAGCGGGTGTTCCAAACAGTCTTGTGATGAACGCGGAGAGAGTAAGTTGTACAGTTGACCCAGCCGGGATTTTATATAAAGACCTCAGTAACGTTTCTTTCAAATATTCTTCCTGGAAAAGATTTGACGGTTGAAAACTTTTTACAACGTTCCAAAGAGCCAGTGATATAAGGGGACTTGCACTTAATGTTGTGTGTGTATATATATATATATATATATATATATATATATATATATATATATATATATATATATATATATATATATATATATATATATATATATATATATATATATATATATATATATATATATATATATATATATATATATATATATATATATATATATATATATATATATATATATATATATATATATATATAATCCACGTATATTTTACTAAGTATTTTGGCTACAATCTGGTATCTCTGCTCCATGTAGTCTTTTTTAAGGACGAGAGAGAGAGAGTGTTCCCTTACTTTTTTTTTAATTTATTCAGATAACTGTACATGGGGACGTGCACATGGGCACTCCCAGTGATATTGCAGTTGTTAAGCATTACAATCTATATTTGGGCATGTATGAATTAAATATTAATAGAATTTGCGATTCATTTTGAATATCAAAGCAAGTATTTAAGAATAAAATATAGTGTAAAAATTGATTGATGGCAGAACACTCTGCGATTATTAATTAAGAGTAACATATTATGGTTTACATGTATTAAGGGCAGAAAAGCACTCTGCGATTAGTGATTAAGAGTATTATTTGTACAATAATTTTCAATAGCCCTTGCTGAGTGCTAGCATTTAAGTTAAATCTCCGATTTACCACAGAACCACTGCAGACAATTAGCAGCAGATCTAGAATAAATATTTTCAGGTCACAGTAATAAGTAGGTACATATACATATACATGCATGCACATGTACCTCTCTCTCTCTCTCTCTCTCTCTCTCTCTCTCTCTCTCTCTCTCTCTCTCTCTCTCTCTCTCTCTCTATATATATATATATATATATATATATATATATATATATATATATATATATATATATATATATATATATATGCATGCATATACTCATATATACATAACTAATTAGATGAGCAATAGAAATGCCACTGGGGCTTCATAGTCTTACATATATAGGAGAGAGAGAGAGAGAGAGAGAGAGAGAGTGTGTGTGTTTGTGGTATTCATTTCAGCAAAAAAGAGTTATTAGTCCTTTCCACCGCTAAAGATGCATACATGCATACTCATACGCATCATTGTCATCTGAGGGTGACACAACAAAGGAAAAGGACCGGCTCAATAAACAGTCCGAGCATTGAGAATTCAGAAACAGGGCAGTGCTAGCTCCCGAGAGTACAAAGGTGGGAGTAAAATTATAAAAAAATAGTAAGAAAGAAAGAAAAAAGAAATACATGTGCATGTAAACAACTGCATTTACATACACATATACACCCACACTGTGTGTTGTTGATGGAGTATATCATTGAAGATATTCTTCCTGAGAGTAGAGGCACTGAGGACATGAAGAGGAACTATCCGAAAGGAGATTACATCAAAATGAATGAGCTTTTTGCAGTTCTTGACTGGAGAACCTTATTTTACAACAAATCTGTACAAGAAATGAATGACATCTTTTGTGGGAAATATGGAAAGATAGTAGACTGCTGCATACCTGTCACCAAAGTAGGTGTAATTCATGCCAGAGAGAAATGGTTTGATAATGGGTGTAAAAGAGCTAAGGAGTGGAGAGACAAATGCTGGAAAAGGTATAGGAGGAGAAAAAACATAAATGCCTGGCAAACCTACAAAAGAGCAAGAAATGACTACCTAAGTAAAAGGAGAGAGGCAGAGAGAGACTATGAGAGGGACATCACCAGGAAGGCTAAAGAAAATCCCAAGCTTTTCCACAGCTTTATCAGAGGAAAACTGAAGGTAAAAGAACAGGTTTTAAGGCTAAAGAGAGCGGATGGAAGTATCACTGAGACGGATGAAGAGATCTGCAAAGAATTGAACAAGGAGTTTCAGTCAGTATTTACAGTAGAAAATACTCCACCCCCTCAGATTGCAGTGATAGAAGCTCAAGGGCCGGTATTAGAGAACATCAACCTTACAGCCACAGAGGTATGCAAAGCGCTGATGGATTTAGATGTTCATAAAGCTACAGGTCCTGATGACATATCCCCTCATGTGCTTAAAAAATGTGCAAACTCAATATCAGTGGCACTAAGTATCATATTTAAAAAGTCACTGGAGTCAGGGGAGATTCCAAGATGCTGGAAACAAGCAAATGTGATACCTATCTTCAAAAAGGGAAGGAGGGATACGGCCCTGAACTATAGACCAGTTTCCTTGACCAGCATAGTTTGCAAAGTTATGGAGAAACTACTAAGGAAACATATCTCTCTTCACTTGGAATCCTTCAACTTTTTGTCAGTGAGGCAACATGGCTTCAGAGAAGGTAGATCAACAGTAACAAACTTATTAGAATTTTATGATGAGGTAAGCCAAATCTTACAGGAAAGAGAGGACTGAGCAGATTGCATATTCCTAGACTTCCAGAAAGCGTTTGACACTGTTCCACATGGGAGACTTATTAGGAAGCTGCAATCAATGGCTAGAATAGGTGGAAATGTTTTGGAATGGATAAAAACTTACTTAGAAGGAAGGGAACAGAGGGTTAGAGTAAGACACTCAGTGTCTGAATGGAGAAGAGTTAGTAGTGGAGTTCCACAGGGTTCAGTTTTAGGGCCACTTTTGTTCCTTGTATATGTAAATGACCTACCAGAGTCTGTAAATTCATTCATGAATATGTTTGCAGATGATGCAAAGATTGTGAAGAAAGTAAAAAACGAGAACAATGGTAGAGAACTTCAGGAGGATCTAAATAATCTGCATGAGTGGTCAGAAAAGTGGCTAATGAAATTCAATACTTCAAAATGTAAGGTAATGAGAATGGGTACAAGTGCAAGAAGGCCCAAGCTTGACTACTCGGTGGCTGGAGTACAACTTCAAGAGACAGAAAATGAGAGAGATCTAGGAGTAAACATACTGGCAGATTTGTCTCCAGAAATACATATAAATGGCATAGTAAGGGCAGCATATGCATTCTTATCAAATGTAAGGGTAGCCTTCAGGCACATGGACAAGGAAATGTTCAGAAATATTTATGTAACCTATGTGAGGCCAAAACTCGAATATGCAGCCCCCTTTTGGAATCCGCACTTGAAAAAGCCCATAGCTAAGCTTGAAAAAGTTCAAAGACATGCCACGAAACTGGTGCCAGAAATACGCAATCTCAGTTATGATGAGAGGCTGAGGGAATTAGACTTACCATCACTCGAAGCTAGAAGAGTGAGGGGGGATATGGTGACAGTCTTTAAATTCCTTCATGGTTATGATAGAGTGGATAGGGATCGATATTTTGATATGGCTGGCTCTAGAGCTAGAGGTCATAGTTTGAAGCTTCGTAAGAAAATTTCTTTGCAGGATGTAAGAAAATACTTTTTCAGTGTAAGAGTAGTTGATAATTGGAATTGGCTAAGCGAGGAGGTAGTTAATGCTATCTCAATCCATAGTTTTAAGGACAGGTATGATAAGTATGACTAAGTATAAAATGGAACCGATCAGGAGACGGGAAGATACGAGCTTTGGGCTCTTTCCCGTAAACACAATTAGGTAATCACACATAAACACGGTACCATCTTATGGAATAGAAATTTAAAAAGCAGAGAAAAGGAAAGACTGAAAGCCCCTCCCCTTCTCTTCCCTTCAAATTATGTACATCCGAGGGGTTTACGTCAGCTTAATCCATTATTATTATTATTGCTTAGCCAATTCCAATCATCAACTACTCTTACACTAAAAAAAAAGTACCTCCTTGCATCCTGCAAAGAAGTTTTCTTACGAAGATTCAAACTATGACCTCTAGTTCTGGTGCCACCCATATAAAAATATCGATCCCTATCCACTTTGTCATAACCATGAAGGAGTATAAAAACCGTCACCATATCCCTTCCTCATTCTTCTAACTTCGAGTAATGGTAAGTCTAATTCCCTCAGCCTCTCCCCATAACTGAGATTGCGTATTTCTGGCACCAGTTTCGTGGCATGTCTTTGAATTTTTTCCAGTTTAATTATGTGTTTTTTCAAGTGTGAATTTCAAAAGGGGACTGCATATTCAGGCTTTGGCCTCACATAGGTTACATATATATTTCCAAACATTTCCTTGTCTATGTGCCTGAAAGCTACTCTTACACTTGCTAGAGAGCATATACTGCCCTTACTATGCCATTTCTATGCATTTCTGGAGACAAATCTGCCATTATGTTTACTGCTGGATCTCTTGAAGTTCTGCTCTTGCTATTAAGTATTCAAGCTTGGGCCTTCTTCACGTGTACTCAATCTTATTACCTTATATTTAGAAGCATTGAATTTCATTAGCCACTTTTATGACCACTCATGCAGACTATTTAGGTGTTCCTGAAGTTGTCTACCATTGCTCTCGTCTCTTACTTTCTTCACAATCTTTGCATCATCTGCAAGCGTATCCAAGAATGAGTTTACAGACTGTGGTAGGTCATATACGTATACAAGGAACAAAACTGACCCTAAAACGGAACCCTGTGGAACCCCACTACTAACCCCTCTCCAGTTTGATATTGAATGCCTTACTAAAACCCTCTGTTAACTTCCTTAAAAGTTTTCATCCATTCCAAGATATTTCCACCTATTCTCACCATTACTTTCAGCTTCTTTATAAGTCTCCCGTGAGGGACTGTATAAAATGCTTTCTAAAGATCTGGATCCAGCTTACTTCATCATAAAATTCCAATAAGGTGATTACTGTTGATCTGCCTTCTCTGAAGCCATGTTGTCTCTCTGGCAGAAAGTTGAAGGATTCCAAGTGAAGAGAGATGTGTTTTCTTAGTACATACATATACATGGCCTCATTCCCCCTTGTAAGGGAGGTAGCTGAGCCAAGAAAAACGCATTCACCACGATCAACACATACCTCAACCACTCCTCTTAGCTCCTTGAGGATGAAGGGTTGCCACTTTTTTCCTACTTCCACACTGCTTGGGTCACCCATAAAATAGGCAGGCAAGGATATTCATCAATGAGACACGACAGCTGCAGCTGGTTTACCCAAACCATTTCATCACATGGGAACTCCCCTCACACCCATCTGCTCCATTCACCCTCTCCTCCCTACCAGACTCACTTTTCCTCACTCTTTTCACTACCTTCCAAAACATTTTAATTCCTTTCAAAATTCTCAGACAGGTTTAAACTCCACCTAATATCTGCTTCTCTCTTTGCCTCCCTCACCACGTGCTTCACTAACCTCCTCTTTTCACAATACCTTTCATACGCCTCTACATTACCTACCCGCAAACATACCTCAAATGCCTGTCTCTTTTCAGCCACTATTGCACTCAGCTTCTCATTCCACCATTCACTACATTTCCATTTACTTCCACTAGTTAGTCTCCTCCTTCACACTACCTCGGCACACTTCACAACTTCCTCCTTGAAACAACTCCATTCTTCTTCCACTCCCTCTTCAACTTTCTCTCTCACTATATTCCACGCATTCCTCAGAATAGCCTTATACCCACAGTTCTTTCTCTTTCTTATTCAATTCACTCAATTTTAACACCCTTCTTCCATAGTTTCTCCATAACTTTGCAAACCATCCTACTAACCTGGTCAAGGAAACAGGCCTATTGTTTAGAGCTGTATTCCTCCTTCCTTTTTTGAAGACAGGTACCACGTTTGTATGTTTCCAGCATCTTGGAATCTCCCCAGATTCCAGCGACTTTTCAAATGTGATGCATAGTTCCAACGATATTGTGTGATATATGCATTTTTTTTTATTATGATTCGCTTGAATCAACAACAACAAAAAGTAAATTATGCAATTTTCAATACTGAATTTTACCTGTTTTATGACCCCTTCTCCAAATGAACATATAACGTAGACGTGAAAAGAGGATTCGAGATATGGTACTATGGTGAGCGCGGCCAAGAAGATACAGTTGCCTGTGTAGGATGTTAATGAGCAGAGTATAAACAAATGGGCCATTGCCTCTACCATACTGAGTAGTAGTCGTACATGGAGAGTCGGGGCAAAGATCTGTGGAATATGGGGGTAGAAAACATTAATTAACAAATCATTGTGACGGAGGAGGAGAGAGAGAGAGAGAGAGAGTTTGTTATTGACAGGTGTCGAGAAAATCACGTTTGAGGTAGATAGAGATAGGGATTGCCAAGAAAAGAAGAGATATGGAAGAAGTGAAATGAGAAATATGGAGAACATAAAGAAAATTACAGGATGCAGAGAGAGAGAGAGAGAGAGAGAGAGAGAGAGAGAGAGAGAGAGAGAGAGAGAGAGAGAGAGAGAGAGAGAGAGAGAGAGAGAGAGAGAGAGAGAGAGAGAGAAAGAGAGTATATATATATATATATATATATATATATATATATATATATATATATATATATATATATATATATATATATATATATATATATATATATATATATATATATATATATATATATATATATATATATATATACACACACACATACACACTGTATTTGGAGTTTATATTATTATAATATCACTGACCCAAACATTGAAATCACTGAGATTTCATCATTTAATGTTACCCTGTTGTGAGCCTTCAGGAGATGGCTTAATCTCAACCATACATTATAAGTCTCTTGTATTTCTTCTGTGGTCCAGGATTCCTTCTTCGTTATATCATCGGCGAGTCTTCTGAAGGCTTTCTGTATGGCTACGACGAACACGCAGGTAAATATGTCGAAAACAGTCGGGACGAACGATGCTAGAAGGATTGGAAGGAGATTGGGTAGGGTCTTGATTTCAGGAACAAGAGCAAGTGTGCACAAGGAGAGGGTAACCGGATAAGCAATAGTGACCAAAATTAAGTATTGGGTATACCATGTTCTTTTGATGGTCAGTTGTTTTGTGTTTTCCATGTAAACGACCATTTGGGAGGCTGTCACGAAAACTTGACCGTAAGAACGCAGGCAAAAGCAAAATGTAAAGAACGTGGGTAAAGTCATGATTATGTACCAATACGGCCACTGCTCAGCTATAGCTGAATATATGCAAATCACTAAGGAATACAAGGATATCCCACTACAAATAAATATGGGAATCATTCCATACCAACGAAGAATGTAAGTTCCTGATTTGTCTTTCACAGGGATGTTGAGACCTGCATAATGGGCCATATGAAATAAAATACGAAAAACTTGATGTACGGGCTTCTCGTCGCTAGTATTAGTAGATGATGCTAGTGAATAAGCGCTTCTGTACTCAGTTTGTTCTTGTTCTCCGATTCTTTGATCCATTTCAACCATTTTGCTTGAAGGAGTTGATGGTATGAGTTAAGAGTTTTAAACTGTGATTAGTAATCTTATAATATTTATTTCATTCTCCACTCGGACGAACGACACCAGTTTCAGTCGCTGAATGATGATGAAGATTTAGGTAGATAAAGTATAACCTAATTTATCTCGAAAATTATTTTTTTTATTATATATATATACACACCGCAAAAAGGTATTTCCTTATTCTTATGTTCCAACAGACTGTACTTTATAGCCATATAATTTTGCCTATAACCTGTCAGTCTCACTAATAAATGTATATCACTCAAATTTAACCAATTTACACCATGCAACAGCGACTTGAGTAATAAACCTTTCAGTCAAGAGCTCTCTAAGTTATATTAGCTTAGTCCACATAACTTTCTGATAACATGGTCTCTCTTTATTTGCAAAACACTCCAGATTATAAGTAGAAACAAAGTTCTCGACTCTTGACAAGTTTACTATCTTAAACTAAAAGTTAATGCTCATTAATGATTATTCCAGATCAGCCTGGAATTATCAGTTAGATTTTGTTTGATCAAATTATTGATTTTATTTTCTGTTTCTGACAGAGTAATATTCTTGGTGATTTTGATACTCATGGATAGACTCTCTCTCTCTCTCTCTCTCTCTCTCTCTCTCTCTCTCTCTCTCTCTCTCTCTCTCTCTCTCTCTCTCTCTCTCTCTCTCTCTCTCTCTCTCTGTTTTTGGTGGATGTGGTACTTATGTCCAGGGATTCTCTCTCTCTCTATGTTTTTGATGGATGTGGTTCTTATGTCCAGGGATTTCTCTCTCTCTCTCTCTCTCTCTCTCTCTCTCTCTCTCTCTCTCTCTCTCTCTCTCTCTCTCTCTCTCTCTCTCTCTCTCTCTCTCTCTCTCGTTGTTGGCAAGAGGAATATGATAAACGAAATGATAAGAAAATAAATAAAAGTATAGCGTCATGGTAAGGTATGTTAACATATTGTCTTCATCATATAATTAGGATTGAGATAGGAAAGAGGGAGGAAAATCAGTGACTGTGTCATCACAGAGGGGGAAGGGGGGGGGATAGAATGGAAAGGTTTGGGAGGAAAAGCACGAAAATGAAATAGTGAGAAATGAGAGGGGCAAACCCTCCTGCTATTGTATATCCATACAATCTTCTTCTTCTTCTTCTTCTCAGCTTTAACCCATTTTTATATGGGGTTGCCGTTATGAATGAGTCGTCTCCATCTATATCTGTTCTGTGCTTCATTTTCATCAGTATTCTTCCATTGCAAGTCTTCCCCTGTACATCACGCCATCTTTTTCTTGATCTTCCTCTCCTCCTTCTACCCCGAACTTCCATTTCCATCGTATGTCTTCCAACATGGTGTTCGTCCCGTCGTAACACGTGTCCATACCATCTAATTCTAAGCCTTCCCTCCTGTATTTTCTTTGATAATTCAACTACCTTTGTCGATCCTCTTACATACTCATTCCTAATTCTATCTTTCCTTGTTACTCCAGACATCCACCTCAACATTCTCATCTCTACTACAGCCATCCCCTTCTCCTCTGCCCTCCTCCATACAATGCAGGATGAAAAAAACTTAATGGTGCGATTAGAAGTAAGCTATAGTATTTCAATAAAATAGCCATATCTTCAAGTAACACATTTTATGTACTATTATGGTGAAAACCAAATAATACTTGACAGCCAGTGGCTCAATCTGAAGCGTCCGCGACTGGGAGGCGTCAGGTCGAGGGTTCGTGCCCCGTCACGGTTTGAGGTTAGCAAGGGCATGCACTCAGGGTAACGATTACATCTGCAAAAACAAGTCCTTCGCAAGAAGGCAACCGTCCTAGCCCTTGGTAGAAAAGGGAGTCCGTGACGTAAAACCGGAACAACAACAACAACCATATCTTCAAGTAACACATTTTATGTACTATTATGGTGAAAACCAAATAATACTTAACAGCCAGATTAAACTATGCAATTTAGTCTAATTTACTTGATATGCCTTTTGACAGTTTGGAATAACACAGGCTTTTGCCTGTGACATCTGTTGGAAGTTCTCTGAAGTCGGATGAAATTACCGGAAGAAGAAGAAGAAGAAGTTGGCAAAAACAGTACCAGTTATATGTTGGTTCAATCTTTCATGGTATATCTCTAATCAGTTGATACAAGGTAATATGATTTTTCGTTGTTCTTCACAGTATTTATTTACATTGTCACACCTATTTTGGGAAAAATATCGCGGAACTTGTAATAGATTTGGTTAGGTTAGGTATGGTATGATAGTTCATCCCCAGTTGAGGGATTTGATAATTAAAATTATTTTTATGTGTTTTAGATATTTTGTCAGTGATTAATTTATGCATGTCACTCGTTGCGGGTTTGAAAGTAAACATTTACATTACTTAGTGTATTTTAAAAGCTTACCTTTTATTATAATAGTAGACTATGGTATACCCAGGTAGATTTTGCCATACTTCTACCATTAGTAAGTTATGCATAAACGAGTATGAGAAATTTGCGCCGTATATGATTTTTTTTTCTTTTCATTTTTCATTTTTATGTGTCACTGTTAGTCACCATTCGAATGGTGTTGGACATAGACAGACTGAAGCATTTACTGTAATTTGAGTTCTAAACCGAAAATCAAAATATTCATTGTTACTGGTTTGTATAAGGGGTAATTACTGGCCAGGAGTTTGGGGTTACTCGGGCCAATGGTTTGGGGCACCTCCTTGCCATTTCCAAACAAATTACAGAGAAAAGGCAGGTGAGAGATTGAGACTTGAAGAATTTTTTATATATTTTTCAGCCAACTTTACCCGTGTTTACTAATGCCTCAGTTGGCATTTAGTACTGCCAAGAGTAATTGGTGTTATTTCTATCATACATTTTTTTTTACCGTTTTATACCACTGTTAATCCCCATTATAGGGTGGACACAGATAGGTTGGGGAATTAAGGCATGATGGCCATCTTAACAACCCATATGAGCTCACTCTCGGGTCTGTCAACTCATGAGTTGAGTATGCTAACCATTGTGCTACTGCTGTCCCCTTGCTGATTATACATATCTGATGTTTAACATGCCCTCATTCAGCATCTAGATATTCATATTCTGAGCATTTTGAACCCTGAATACCTGATGCTAAGCAAGAATAATTTCTCCAGTGAATACAGTCTGAAGTTATGGTGAATGAAATTGGGTTAGGTTGGGTTGTAATTGGATGTTGACAATTATTTACTGGCTTTGCCATTAAAGAAAATAAAGTTCCATTTTCCCACCCTCCCCACACAAAAATGATAGATGTGTTAATAAGTTTTACCTGAGTAATAATGTTTGTTTTTACACCACAGCGAGCCAAAAGAGAGTTCAGAGCTAAAAAAGATTAATAAAAAAATGTTTAGTTAATGTATCAACTCTTTAATTTCTTAAATAAGAATTTTTTATAGTTTTTTCCTAACTGGTGATATAAATATCCTAATAGTTTCTCCTTGGGGAAGAAAAGTGACCATATTCCCTCATAAAAAACTATATATATATATATATATATATATATATATATATATATATATATATATATATATATATATATATATATATATATATATATATATATATATATGGGCCATTGGGCCATTGGGCCATTGGGCCATTGGGCCATTTGAGGCATAGGGGCATTTGAGGCGTCATTGGATGTGTTGTACTCTAGAATAAATACAAGTAAAGGAACTACTGCTTGTCCATTCTTACCTTGTAACCACGTACCCATCAGGTACTAGCATTTATTAACTTGTGACCACGCTACCATAATTATAAATATAGATGTACGTAGAAGGAAAAGCCCTACGTCAGTAACCCAGTCATCTTATAAAGTGTGAGTTCAAGTGGAAGTCCAAAACTCATACGGCAGTGGTGTCATTAGAAGGGGATAATCATAAAAGCCATACGTCAGTGGTGGCGTACGCTGGGATAAAAGAAACCCATACGTCAGTGGTGGCTTGCGGCGGAATAGCCAAAAGCCATACGTCATATATATATATATATATATATATATATATATATATATATATATATATATATATATACACTAGGAAATTTTACCAGTGTTCACTTAGGGCTGTGGCAAAATCAGATGTTTTTCGTCTTATTTTAAAGAGAGAGAGAGACACACACACAGAGACAGAGAGAGAGAGAGACTATGGAGTCATAGTTCGTCTGGTAGGGTAATTTTTTCCTCTTGTTTAGGTAACAAAATTACTATCTTATCAAAAAATGTGTTAAAGAAAATTATTAATATTTACTTTCACACCCCCAACGAGATAATAATTGACAAGATATCCAAAACCTCAACTCGTATGCTAACTGGGGAGATGAAACCCCCCTCCAAAATCACTGGATAGCACTTATAGAGCTCGTTGGGGTTATGAAAGCAAAGATTTACCAAGCAAATCAAAGTATATCATATGTTCCTCATAACTTAATGCTTGCTGAAGTTTTAGTGTTTATCAATTTCTAGTTTTTAACAGGTTCACAGTTGTGTTTCATTTAAACTGTAAAGTTGCTATACCCATACACAGTATACATTTACTTGCCGCTATAAATCTCATTCATGGATGGGACACTTACAGATTGGAGCAGGGAAATTAAAGTTGTGTGCCTTTCCTAATGCCCCATGGTAGGTTCGATTGTGTGTCTGTCACATCCCAAGCAGAGTATTCTTATCTCGATGCTTCCGCAGTCCCCCTGCATAGTATCCTGTGGATACGTGAAATTTTTTCTGCTTTGACTGTATCTTTGTGCCAAGTTGTGAAGTATTTCGATTCCCTTGGTGAAATTTCTAATATTTTGACATTGCATTGTGGTAATAAAATTGGTAAAGAAGTTATCCTTATGTAATAAGGTAGATATACAGTACAGTATATTAATGGTGTGTATATAGGATCGTTTTATTTGGTCTTAATTGCAAAGCAGAGTTTAAAAATAATTATATGATGAAATGCTAGGAGCCTCCCCCTCTGCCTTACTCTTAAGCCTCACTTTCTGCCTAACTTCTAATTATGGAAGATTGCAAAAATATGGCCCAGATGGATTGACGCAGGCCAAAGGCATTTATCGCACCTGCTAGCACAATAAACTGGGATGGATGGGTGTGGGGGGTTGCTTTGAGCTGATGTTGTTTATGTAAACCAGCTGCAGCTGTCGTGCCTCACAGCAGTAGATCCTTGTCCACTTATCCTGTGGCTTACCCAAGCAGATGGTAGTGGCGAATTGTGGGAGCCCTTTATCTCCAGGGAGCTAAGAGGAGTGATCAAGATAAATAACTTCTGGTGAATATGTATGTTTGATTTGGCCACCCCTTTTAAAAGGGGGATATTGGACATTGTATATGTCAGATACTTTGATAGGATTAGAATAATGAAATCCGTACTAAGACAAAAATTTTCCGTACCTACTTAAAACTGGAATTAAAGTCCATGACATTACATTCCATACTAGTAGTTGCCTAAGTCTATATATGGTAGTCAGGAACATGAATTGAGATTTGCTGTTAAGACATTATTATCTGTCTTATATCTCATGTTGTGTTTCATTATAGATGGCAACGAGAGCTGTGCATTGTTTGTTCCAAGTGGGAAGAAGACTGCCAAGCTTTTCACGTCCATCACTTCCCAGGCATTCTCAGTCATCTACCTTAACAAGGTTTGCATCTACTTACAAAGCAGCAGTCCTGAATGAGTTTGGGCAGGATTTGCAAATTACTGAATTGAACAGAATGAAACTTGCACCTAACGAAGTAAGTAGGTATATAGGTGATATGATTGCTTTGTATTTTGTATAGATGAGTAACCCCAAAACCCCATTTAAAGTTAAATAACCCCTTAAATTGTTAGGTTATATTAGGTTAGGTTAGGTGAATGATCTTTACATATAAATACCCTTAGAACATCTTGAGGTTACTCTTCTTTGCAAGATCGCTGCTTTGTATCTTGTTTTCACACATATCGTATGGATTTTGATATCCTGAAATATATGCAAGATAGTGAAGGACATTCCACTCATAGTTTTTCCAACTTTTTACTTAAATTTATTATTTTGTTCTTAACATTTCATACATTTACTAAAGTTTTAAAGCTAAAAGAATAATGTTATTGCAAGAAAATTAACAGTTGCTTTTAGATCAGAAGTAAATGTATGTCACTTCTCCGAATTGTGCTGTACAGACTTCTTTGCTTCATTCCAATGAATTATGTACTTTTTCTTTATTTTTTCCATTTGTTTCAGACTAGAGTCGCTGTACATAGTTGTGGAGTAAATGCATCAGATTTGCTCATGATGGAAAATAAGTAAGTGTATTAGCAGAATGTGTTTGTTTGAGAAGTCGGAATAAATTTTCCATCTAAAAATATGTTAGTAATTTTTTAGTTTGTAGTTATGATTATTAAAAATGAAAATCTGTCAAGCTGCTCAGTGCTTATAGTGCCTTAGCCATATGATCAGTGCTCCCTTTATATATTAAGTTGTCGTTGTTTGCCGATTTGTCTGTCACTATTAATCTTCATTATGGGGGAGGACTCCGACAGGCTGGGGCTGGAGGATTAAGCATGGATGGCCTTCCTAATGCTCACCAGTAGGTTCAATCATGGTTGATTCATTTCCCGAGTTGAACACACTTAACTGCTGTGCTACTGCGGTTCCCATAGTATGTAGTTAGGATTACATAAAAATCAATATCTTTACTAGCTCAGTGTCTTGAGTGTTTTATGTATGTGATCAGTTCTCCCTGGCTGTATGACAAATATTTAAAAATTCGTAATTTTCTGTTGTATTTTTAGATTAAATTTGCGATTTTTTTCCCTACAGATACGACCAAGTCATAAAACCCCCATTTGTTCCTGGATTTGAGATTTGTGGTGAAGTAATTGAAGTTGGATCAGATGTCAAGACCCTAGGGAATGGCATGAGAGTTATCGGTATAAGCAAGGAACGTTTAGGTGGTTTTGCAGAGGAGTGTGTTTTGTCAGAACAGGTATGATAGCAATGTAGTATATCTACTTTTCTATTTCCATTGTTTTCCATTTTATGTTTCACTATAAATCCCCGTGTAAGAAGGGGGTGGACGCAGACATTGAATATGGGGAGTATTTGCAGAGAAGTTTGTGTTGTCATAACTGGTATGGTAGCAGTGCAGTACATTTACCCCCCTGTCCCCATTGTTTGCCGTTTTGTGTCCCTATTAATCCCTATTCAAAAAGGAAAGGACACATAGAATGGAGCTGGAAAATACTTGCCCTTCTCTTTTCATTGTTATGCTTATTATTTTTGTTAAAGTTGTGGCCGTCCTGCTTATTTTAATAGGTTATATCAGGTCTTATCTAGGATTAAAGCTTCGTTCCTAGTCTTCTTGAACCATTTATATAGAATTATTTATCACTTCCTTTAGTGGTTTAATTTTTATGTTGGTTGGGGCTGCTATAACTCAGTAGTAGAGCACTCGACTCAGGAAGTAATAAACCCTCGTTCAATCTTACTGCGGGGAGTTAGGAAAAGCATCCAGCCTTAATGCATCTTAATGCTCCAACCTGTCAGTGTTCATCCCCATTTGAATGGGTACTATATTATGACACATAAAACGCTGCTGCTAAGTATAGTCGATTTTACTGGCTTGCAATAAGTTAATATGATCCAGATGTGTAGTTCATACTGAGATATAGCTAATGGTAATTAATAGTTGTATCTGAAGTTAACAAAAGATGCAAGAATACCTCCTTTGTGCTCCCTTTCCTGTTGTAAAACTAATAAATGGAGCAACATGAGGGGAGTGGGAATCTCCTACTTTGTATTTTCTCCCCCATGAAGAGTCAAGTTTTTTATGCTTTGACTTAGCCAACATTCTTTTTGAAAGGGGATTATGGCTTTAGTGTGTAGACAGATAGTCCTAAAGGAAATATGGTAAATCTATAGTAATAATAAGCAAACAAAGACATTTTTTTAATTGGTTTTAGATGTACTTTGATTTTCTTGACCTGTGCTTTAATAATGCTGTAAAGAGAAAGTCTATTAAGAACTATATAAAATCATCCCTATCCATAAGAAAAATATTCTTGGGGCTTTGCTCTATTCAGCTTTGTGTTACAGTTAACCCCCATTCAAATGGGGGTGAATATAAACCTGTTGGAGGAGGGGGTACAATTAGGCTGGATTATCTTTCCAACGCCCTGCAATGGGATCGAAACTGCATTAGCCACTTTCTGACTTGCACACTTTACCACTGAGCTACTGCGGCCCCTCTAAGAGCTTTACTATACTCATATAGATTGTGTATGACGGTTCTCTCTTATTTACATGTTTGATGCACTTGAGTTGTTTGCAGAATAAACCGATATTTTGTAAATGATATAGAAATAAGAAAAATTAAACATTCTTACAATTTTTCTTAATGATTCCTAGATTTCCAGAGAAACAAATATGTTTATGCATTTGTCTATTTAGTTCAACATGGGGTGAAAAGTGTACACATATTCATATATTAATATTGGCCACAGTTCCCCTTATAAGGGGGATGACTGAGTCTAAGCCCTCACTTGTACACCAGAAGCAAGTTCACATCTGTTGCTTCTCTTAACTACTTGGGGATGTAGGGCTACTACATTCCCCCTTACTACATTGCTTGGGTCATCCGTAGGGTAAGTAGGCAAGGATCATCCATGAGGCTTGAAAGCCATAGCTGGTTTACTGGCCTCATGGCAGATATGTAGAATAGAAATAAAATTCCTTAAATACTGTAATTTTTTTTGCGCAGGACGTGTGGACGGTAGATCATTCCGTTGGTTTTGATAGCGGTGCCTCTTTAGCGGACTGTTATGCAACAGCTTTAATTGGGTTGAATCGCCGTGCACGTATTAATGAAAATAGCGTAGTACTAGTGACAGCTGCAGCGGGAGGATTAGGCTTAGCAGCTGTGGATCTCTCTGTCAGTGTTTATAAAGCTAAGGTAAGATTAATGCCCCTTATCTTTCAGTATGTTTGTGGTTTAATTAATGTTATTTGTTTTTACATTAAATTTTTATGTTGTTATTGAGCATTTTGTTTGGGGACTGCAGTAGTGTACTGGTTAGAGCACAACTCTGGAAGTGACAAATTCATGTTTGAGCTCACATTGGGATGTTTAAAAGGGCATCCAGCCTTAAGTCTCCAGCTCCAACTTGTCTGTGTTCATCCCCATTCAAATGGGGATTGATAGTGACAATGGAACGGCAGACAGTAACAGTGGAATATTTTATTTGGAACCTTTTTATAATGGCTACGCATTTGCTTTGGTTTTCCCATATAGTAATTGGATTGGATAGAAGTACAGTACGTACTGTTATTCTAATTTATTTGTTTATTTTCGATTTATTAAGTATCTCGGTGACAAATAATGATTAAATTGAAGTAGTGAGAAAGATACACATAGATAGTATTGTCTTCCGTTATCACCAGATGCATGTTAGACTAAAGCCTGTCAGTTTGTGGATCCATTGCTAATGAATTGTAATTGGTTGGGTTTTCATAACGAAGCTGAATTGTTGATGTGTTTGTTTTTGCTGTTTTGTGTCACTATTAAGCCCCATTCAATTGGAGGTGAATACCGATATGTTAGATTTGGGGGATTGGTGAGCTTGAACTCGGGTTTGTGACTTATTTTAACCTTTCATTGCAGGTTATTGGGATATGTGGCACAGAAGACAAAGCAGATTTAGTCAGAAAAAAGGGTGCATGGTCTGCACTTAAATATAACAAGAAACATATAGATGCTAAGGTAAATATGCTTCCCAGTTGCTGTTTTAGTAATTTTTAGGGCCGTCTGCAAATAACAGACCTGTTTTCATATGACAAGTATCACGAAAGTGTATATATTAGAGAGATAGCAGAGATAGTTGGTATGGGAACATGGTGAGAGAGGTGAGGGAGAGGTGGTTTGGCATGTGCTGAGAAGGGATGAGGGTTGTGTTGGGAAAGGGATGATGGAGATGGAGTTGCCAGGCAGTAGGGGGAGAGCTAGACCAAAGAAGAGGTTTATGGATGATGAGGGAGGCTATGAGGGTGTGTGATGTGATGGAAGAAGATGTAGGGGATAGGGCGATGTGGAGAGGCAAGACATTAGTGGTTTAAGATTGTGCTGAGGAGGAAGGAGGGTATTTTAAGAGAAGAATGCTTAGGATAGAGCTGCCTAGCAAGAGGAGTAGAGCTAGGCCAAAGAGAAAGCTTATGGATGTGTTGAGGGAAGACATGAGGGTGTGTGGTGTGGCGGAGAACGACACTTGGGATAGGGCAAAATTGAGATGATTGATCCGATGCTGCAACCCTTGATGGGAGAAGTCGATAGATTTAATAATTACATTAATGCGATTTACTATAAAGTCTGAAATTGTATATTGTTGTATATTTAAGTTTAAGGTAATCACGATTGAAAGAGATGTTGATGTTAAGAAACTAATGGAAGAGATATTGATAAAATTTGTGATTGTAAGTATGAGGTTCTAAAAAAAAATTAACAATATTATCGATATAAATATTTAAAGTTGCACTACATTTCAGGTTAAGGAAATCACTAATGGGAAAGGAGTAGACGTTATCTTTGATGCTGTTGGAGGGGAGGTCTTCAATGCTTGTTTAGACTGGTACGTAATATTTGTTTTTTATTGTAAATGATAAGGTTAAAGGTCTCTAATAAATAGCAAAGGCAAGGAAAAATGATAGCACTAGATTCCAACTATGTCCATGTCCCTACTGTATAGCCAAGGCTCAAGCCCCCTCTCCAGTCAAGTGGATCTAATGATCTCCAGGCTATGTGTGAATTATCAGGCATACCTATAGGGTATTACAGACCCCTTCAATCAATGAAAGTTAAGCCAACCCTGGACCAGGGTCGAACCTGGGGCCAGTATATCATAAAGGTAATTTAAAGAATTGTGTATTTAGGGTATTGTGTTAATTGTTAGACTGATGAACTTACTTTATATGGTGGTAAGAAAATTTTATATAATTTTTAATTGCAATATTCAGCAATATTGCAGATGGCTATTTTCCAAATAAACTAGTTTTTTGTATTTGGTAAAATATTGAGGTTCAGTATGTGAATATTAGACTGGTTTTCTCTCCATTGGATGGTTATTGATACACTAAATTACACACAAAAGATATTGGAAAATTGTGGTTGAACTTTTGGCTTGTGGAGCCCATAGATGCCTTGTTCAGCCTTTTAAATTGCAACCTATTTTTTCTTCAGTGTTGCCCATGAAGGTAGCGTTATTGTAGCAGGATTCGCAAGTCGTGTCATTCCACACATAGAAACTAGTCAATTGTTACCTAAGGCCGTCTCCCTGATTGGCCTATCTCTAACTCATTATCGTGATGCAGACAATGCTGTGTACAGGTTAGTAATATCAAATGAATCTCCGTATTTATAATTAATAGTAGAGTAATTATAGAAGAATAATGCCAGCATTCCAATACTAAGTTTTACCGTTCTACATAATTTATTTCTTTTGTCTTTCCTTTTCCTCTCCAAGTTGCTTACCCTGCTAGAGCCATCTGCTTCATAGTCTTGTGACTTTTTCTAGCTTGGCTTATGGTAATAATAATAATAATGGCTTTTTTTAAGTGTTTTATATTCTTCAGACTTTTATTTCTATTTTAGTCTTAAGGTATATATTGTATATCCTTTCTTTTGCAGAATGCTGTTATCATTTTGATTAATCTCGCTATTAAATGTACTGTACTGAAACCTACAATTAAAATTATTCCTGATTCTGTTTAGAAACTCTTTATAATGTCCTTTTTTTCCCACTTTTGTTGTTCGCTATTTTGTGTAACAATCCCTGTAATGGTTGAACATGGACTGAAGCTGGGAAATTAAGGGTGGATGCCCCTCCTAGCATCCTTCGGGTGGCCCAAACAGGAGTGCATTAGTTCCTGAGTTGAGAGCTCTTATTTCTGCTTGATCCTTTGCTTCTCCTTATGTATGTGATCTAATAATCGTTTTTCTGAATCCTTATATCCTCTACCTTACGACTGTAAATATGGACTATAATTAGGTACTATCTGTAACCAATAATTCTCGTTTTGTGTGTCACTATTAGTCCCGATTATGGGGGTGGACACAACCAGATTGGATCTGGAGGAATTAAGGCTGGATGCCCTTCCTAACACCCTGCAGTGGCTCGAACACAAGATTGTCACTTCCCAAGTTGAGCACTAACCACTACCGTGGCCTCCATATGACAGATATGAAACCTATTGGAATTATTATTATATTCATTTACAGACAAGCCATAGAAGACGTCATAGAAATGCATGAAATGGGTCTTATTAAGCCACATATATCTGCGATGTTCACTCTGGAGGACAACAAGTTAGCCTTTGATTTCTTACAACAGAGAAAGTCCACTGGGAAGGTAGTGTTAGAAATTAGATAAAATACAATGCCGAGTTTTTTTTTTTTTTAATCTATATTTCCAATACAAAATTAAGAGTGCCTGATTTTACAATAAGGAAAAAAGTATGTGATCTGAAACTGATTTCAGAATATAACTTTGCCATATAAGTGGTGTGATATTTATTAATCATCTCTGAGTAACTTAATTCTTTAATTCTTTTAACACCTCATTTTCCAGATAAAATTATATCTTTTATATTATTATATTCACTTATAGATTTCTGACTGACTTTTAGATAATGATACTTTGCCTTATAAATAATTCAATCTTTATTGATTATCACTAGATATTATATAATTCTATAAATTCTGTAACTGCCTCATTTTACACTTTAAATTGTATCTTCTATATGTTATAATTTCTACTTATGGATTTCGCGCTGATTTTTAGGAGATATTGTGTCTTATAAAATATGTGATCTTCATTTATAATCAATATATAAATAATGTAACTGCCTCATTTTACTCTTGAATTTGCATCTTCTAAATATATAATTATTTCCACTAGCTATAAGTAGGTGCTGTATATTGTATATGATCATATCTTGTTTTGCATTTAATATATGTTTTATAGCATTTCCCTTCATGTGCTTGGAAAAAACACAAATGAAAACTAAAATATCCACAATAAGTTTAGTATCCTTATAATGATGTTCTTTGAATTAATGGGAGTTTTCAGTCTATTACACAACAATCTTCCTCATTTTGATGACAAAGTAAATGTCATGCAACTTGTCTTTTGTGAGGGCTAAGTAGCCAATGAATTACATGGTAATCTTGAACTTTTAACTTAATAGTAAAATTGTTGAATCAAGTAATTCCATCATTTTTGTCAAGTTTTTGAGCATGTTCCCTTGACATCCTTATTTCAATTATTTCTGGCAGCCCTATAAAGAGCGTAAATGATGTCTGCATGATATGCTTCCCCCTTTCATCAAGCTTGGCATTGATGCCTGCAGTGGAATCTACATCATCTACCCTCTACCTAAATCAGAGGAAGATATGAACACAAGCATCAGGGCCGGTATTATTCCTATTGCAGTCTATACTTGCAGATTTGTGTACTAGCCAAACTCTTAACATATCAAGCATGGTCTTGGGGCAAAAGATTTATTTTTCCATGTCTTTTTTTTTTTTTTTTTATATCAGTCACTTTTACCACTCGTTTCATACCTATATTCATATATTTACGTAAATCTTATCAGCACTCCCAGTTTATATTCTCTGGATTTGTTCCTTACTCTGTCTGACTAGTATGTTGTTTTTCTGCAAATAATCGATGGGCTTGTATATGTTCTATGAAGGAAGAAGAAAAGAAGAAAAACTGCACAAGCCAGACACAGCTTAGTATAAAGCTATAGAATAAATTGGGAATGCTCTAAAGCTTTCAATATTTCATAATTGGTATGATATGAGTGGTGAAAGGGTCTGTTATCAAATTGTAAAATTCCATGGAAAATAATAAATTCTTAACCCACAATGAAGTGTGTGCACAAGTTTGGAGCAACTAATACAGGTTCAGTCCCACCGAGGGGAGTTAGAAAGGGTATCCTACCTATATCCCCTAACTCCACCATGTCTGTGTTCACCCCCATTCGAATGGGAACTAACTGTGAAGCATAAGACGGAACAGATAACCTTACCAACTGGCAAACTTGCAACTCTACTGTAACAGACCACAATAGGAATAATCCCACTCCTATACATTCACTATCTCTTGCTCTTGTACAAATATTGGGGATGGGCAAATACCGATCCCACTGCCGACACTGATTCTGAGCCTGATAATTGGGACTACATAATGCAGGCGTCGTTTACGTCACAGGGCCATCAAAGATAATGGAGAGAAAGTCAAGCTACAAAACTTTATTTGTTTATGTTGTAGCCTTTAGTCAGCAGACCAAAGAGAATTGTTGTGTAATAAACTGAAAGCTCCCATTAGTTCTAAATATATCATTTAAAGGATACTTACCTCATAGTGGGTATTTTGTTTTCCATTTATATGTTTATGTAATTGTGCAATTTTCAGCAAATAAAAGGAATAGTGGCACATATATATATTTACTTATGATTTGCCTCTTCAGCATCGTTGTTGAAATATACCCATCAGCTTTAATTTAAAACAGCTGGATCACTTTTCATCAGTTGGTTATCAAGCTATCTACTGTTGAGTTTAAGTGTTCTTGAGGAACACTGTATTTGTATGAAATATTGTTTCAATTTGGAGGAAAGCTTTCCGGAGACTACTATGAAAGTTATCAGTATTCAACTTCTCAAGCAGAACCTAAATGACTATTCTTCTTGCTCATGGATCATCAGACTAAGCATAAATATTGCAGCAAAATGGTGCATTATCAGGTCAACATGAAGTTAAAGAAATATCTGTAATTCAGAACTTGTGGCCAGTCAGATTTTAACGGCTTACAAAATGAGCAGTTTCTCAATGTCACTATTTTCAATGACGTGGTATACTGATCAGATTTTGGATCATGTGGCTGGATATTTATTATGCATATATTAATGCACTCACCCCATTCTTGCTACTGCATGACTCACACAAGCCTTGCCATAACTCTGCTACAACGTTTCAAGTTTCGGAAATTGTTTACATTAATTCCAAGCACTTCCTTAGTACAGGCTCTGTCCAAAATGGAACTGCAATTTTTTATTTATGCAAGCAAAAGTTGATGGACTGCTTTTGTAAAGGTAAGCCTTCAACTTTGCATATTATTGTTGCTCACGGTTTTATGGATCACTATTAATCCTCATTCAAATGGGGATAAACAGACAGGTTGGAGCAGGGGTATTAAGGATGGATGCCCATCCTAAACCCTTGCAGTGAGTTTGAACACGGGCTAGTCCTCCCCGAGCAAAGTAATCTCAGCAAGCTACTTGCATTAGTGAATGTGTTTAGTGCATCAAACACCAAAGGCACTACACATGTTCACCTCCGCATTTAGCTTAATGAGTGACTAACTGACTGCCAAATGCTGTGGCTAGTACTATGCTAAGCTAGAACCATCAAGAGTCCACTTCACCAGCTTGTGGCTGCGTTAGTTACAAACTTTTCTCTTTAGCTAGACCTGGTACCATTTGAATTTGTTCAATTTAGAGAAAGCATTTTCAAAGACTTTTAAGATACTGTAATAGAATTATGGCAAGGCTTGTTTGAGCCATGTACAATAACAAAAGTGAGGTCAGCACATTAATATGGGAATAATATATATCCAAGAACATAACTCAAAATTTCAACAGCATTCTAATTTGTGGCCAGAGATCACATTAAGCTTATTTTTTTCATCCATTAAAATCTGATTGTTCATTGATTCTGGAGAAGACAGTGCTTTAATTTTTAAAAGACAATGCACCATTCTGCCTCAATATTTGTGCTGCATCTGATGAACCATATGCAAGGAGAATGGTCAATTATAATCAGTTTGATAGTATGAATGCTGATGAATACTTTGAGAAGCTTCTATAAAGCCTTTCCCCAATGCGAAACCGAATCTTATGTAATTACATTGTTCCTCAAGAACTCTTAGTGCAAATCACCAAATGCCCTGAACACTCACTCAACTGTAGGTACCTCAATGAACAACTGATGTAGCATGATCCAGCTGGTATATTAAAAGCTGATGCACCCTGCTACACATGGCTAAATAATTTTGAATGCCCTGCATAAGCTATTACTAAGCTACTTACGAGGAAAAATTTTATTTTAGACAATTATGTTGGGTCATAAGAGAATCATGCAGTTTACATAAAGCACACAAACCTACAAACTTTTAATATATTTGGATGATAACTAATTCATAGACTTGCAAGTAAACACATCAATGAAGACAATGGAATTGAAATACATTTTCGTGATGGGAAAGTAGTACTCACTGCAAAATTAAAATGTACTGTACATAAGTTTCAAATAAACGTGCTAATTATTAACTTTTATGCCTTTCCTTCATCACAATAATATTATAATGCCTAGCAGATATTTAGTGGAAAGTGGAGTCCAATTCAGTTTTTGGAATGGCTATGCTTAGTATTTACAATACTGTATGTTCAGCTATTATTTTGGAAAAGTTATTATATATGAGCTTACTGATAAAAGTTTACTAATGTATTTTCAATGCAATTTTAAATAAGTTTTAACACAGTACTTAAGGCAAGCTAGTATTGTTTCTTGCAATCAACGGGAGTCTATTAAATTGGGACGGCTATTCTACATACCCAGGTATGACAAGTTTAAACGATCTCCGTGTAATGATTAAAGTAATCTTCACTGAAGGATAGCAAACCATTCAGGAGTATCATCTCATCCTACCGTTAATAACAAAATAAAGTGTCCTGCATAAACAGTAGGGTGAGACCAGCTGATAGACCTAAAGTGTATCACCTCTCTTATCTTTTAAGAAAATGAAAAAGACACTGTAGTACAGACTCAAGAAGCAGCTATTGCACACCAGGATTCCCTTGCCTACAAGATAAGTAAATGTCGTGAATATTGTTAAGTGACCAAGCCATTAGTTTGTAACTGATGGTGTGGGAGTGAATTTTAAAAGTGCATTTCCAATCATAACTACGTTTTGACTGAGTATACAATGATTAAATATTTAACTTTAAAGAAAAGCTTCATATTAATAAAACTGGTGATAATCTCACCATTTGTAAACTGTGGTAGCACAAGACTCTGGAAGTGTCAAACCCATGTTCTAGCTCACTGCTGGGCCTTAAGAAGGGCAGCCAGCTTTATTACCACATCTCCAAACTGTCTGTGTCCACCCACACTCGAATGGGGATTAACAGTGACATAAAACGGCAAACAACAGCAACAAAACTTTACCAACTTGTAAACAAATAAAATTAAATTAAATACTGCCTTAAAGTTCCTTTTGGAAGACGCTACATAAATTGTTTATATTTTACACTTCTTGGAACTTTATTTATAACTAAGCGACCATCATAACTAAGGGAGGCGAAGGTCCAAAAATCTGCTGCAGACCACTCCACAGCATACACGGAGTCTTCGTGGTCGTCATATATCTGGATCACTCCCTCTTCGCTACCCTCAGGTCTGCAAAAGATATTTGAGATAAAAATTATGAGGAAACATTGAAAATGGTGTAATAATTTAATTTTCATAGTGTACATGTTTTCTTCCTGGGTCGTCATAGAATCTCATTAATAAAATAAATATTGTTGTTTGCAATTTTAGGTCACTATTAGTCCCCATTCAGATGGGGGTGGATAGACTGGTTGGAGATGGAGAATTAATACTATATTCCCTTCCTAATGCCCCACGGTGTGCTCGCACATGGGTTTGTCCCTTCCCATGGCAAAAATATGAGTGTTAAATTCTCCCTAAACACCGGGGATAGATTACAAAAGTATATTTCTATCTCCCACCTCTATGGACTACAAAAGGAAGATACCAGAATAATATTGTATTTCTTACTTTTCCTTTTCCTCTTTGCTACTTTCCTCTTGGTCAACCATAGTACCAAAAGGCTGAGATGCAATAGAAGGTAAATTAGAAAGTATGACCCTTTGATCGCTGGAGCATGTGAGAACAAGTTGATCATAAGAAGCATTGTATCGAACACTCCAAACCCTGCATAATATGGACAAAATACATCATTACTTACATATACAGTGGCTGCAATCCCCCTTGTATGGGGGGGGCCATATCAAAGCACACACATTTACCAGAAAATAATATGGCTTAATCACTCCTCTAATATAATGGGCTGCCACAATATCCCCCACCTCCTTACTTGGGGAGTGGGTGAGGAACTTATGCTGTGAGGCGGAAGGTTACATATACAATTACGTTAGATATACCAATATTAATTGGACGTGGTTAAAAAAAAGATATTTCGAAAATAAACGAACTTAATCTGAATACACACATTCTATCATGTGGATATGTGCTACGATTTACAAGATAACATAATTAGTGACGAGTATAAACTTTAAATCAGTGAGATTTGGTGGCAGGACCCCTAGGGGTGGATGCTGGATCTTAAACATGCCAGTAGTTGTTAATAATGTTACGTCATACTCTCTTTACCGAAGTAAGAAAATAAGACATACTAATAATCGTGTTTTAGTCAATTCATGTTCATTTATTCAAAATCATGTGCATGCTATATAATGTTGATATTTTTTGCCGTGTTACGAGTCACTATTAACTGCCATTATGAGGGTGGACACAGACACGTGGAGCTGGGGAATTATGGCTTAATGCCTTTCCTTATGCCCTGTAGTAGGCTCAAACACAAGTCTGTCACTTCTCAATTCGAGTGCTTTAACCACCACTGTGTGTCATATATAGCACAGATTCAAACTACTGCCAAAGCTAAATTTAAAAAAGCCTTAGAGGTCTTCTAGTCCCTTTGCTGTTGGGCCTCAGAGCAGAAGATCTTTGCCCACTTATTCTGTGGAAGCCCTTTATCTCAAAGGAGCTAAGAGGAGCGACAGAGGTATATTAGCTTCTGGTGAATACTGTATGTGTGCTCTGACTTGAATATTCCCACCATATAAAAGGGGGATCTCAGCCACTGTACACGCATATATGTACTATGTGTAAGCATATTTATCACATGTACTATCATGATATTTTAAGCTATCCATTACATGCATGTAATATACAGTACCATATTAATATATTTTAAGAATACACTCAACCCTTGATATAACAGACCTCGGTTCAATGGACAAAAAATTTCAAGCAATTTTTATTTCCCTCAATCCAAGTCAAAATTTTTAATTTGAAAAGTCCCTCACTCGCATCTGATGGCTGCGCGCCACTAACGGCTGCTTCGAGACCTAGACACTAGTTGGTGCTGGCGCAGGCCCTCTCTTTATTTGCAAGTAAAGGCATGAGTTAATATGTATTGTGCAAAGTTAGAAAATTTCATCTCAAAAGCCCGCACATGCCACTGATTGGCTCCCAGCACTAACTTCTGCTGAGAGGGCTTGCTGCTCATTGGCTCTCAGTCTCCATAGTCTGAACCTCTGTAGTGGTAAGACGTGCACGTTATTATTGTTCTGTACTTTTGTGCTTGATTTACATATTTCAGTGTTTATCACAGTAATATTATTTTCTATAAAATACAGTAACCAAGTCATTTGTAGGAAAGGAAAAATAGCAAAAAAGGTCTGATTTAAGTGTAGCTCAAAGACTCGAGGTGATAAAAAAAACTTAGAATATGGTGTATCATTGAAGAGCATTTGTGAAGAATAAGGCGTGAAAAAGCAAACTATGTGTGATATTCTTACGATGAAACCAAATTAATGGATTTCGCCCTTAAATATTCTGTGCAAGGCTCTTCTAAGTCTAGTACTAGTTCACTTACTGACCGGTAGAATATAAAAACTGGTGGTCAAAAGGAATTAGATGAAGTGGTTTACAAGTGGTATGTTAAGCAGAAGACTTGTGGCATTAACATGCCTTCTAGTACCATAAGAAATGCATACCTACACTCAGTAAGAAGCTAGGAATACCATGCAATGGTAGTGATAGTTGGGTGTGGCGTTTTCATAATCGCCTTGGGCTATGTAATGTGATCGTGAGTGAGGCTGGCAGCGCAGATATGGCGCGTGCTGAATATTATCGCGCCCCGTCATGGTCTGAGGTTAGCAAGGACATGCACTCAGGGTAACGATTACATCTGCCAAAACAAGTCCTTTGCAAGAAGGCAACCGTCCCAGCCCTTGGTAGATGAGGGAGTCCGTGACGTAAAACCGGAACTGAATATTTCCGTGCGACAGCATCACCGAACCAGTCAACAATTGGTCCCTCTTGTCCACAGGGAGAACTCGTGCATATTCCATCACAGCTCTGCTTCGATCATGGCATTCCAAAAATATCTCTTCACCATTCATAGTATAGGTAAGTCTGATTTTATTTTATTACAGTACCATATATTATTTTAATTTATTATACCTTTAAGTTTTAGATTTATGTAGTATTTTTACAACGGATATTGTGTATGGTGTACTTATTGAAAAAAGTATTACAGGAGGTATAAAATTCCTCTTCTTTTCTTAATGTGAGTGCTGATACAGTATTAGCCACCACAGACCCCCCCCCGCCGGATTTAACGGACAATTCACTTTAACAGACCGAGGTGCCCCCCTATTAGTTCATTAAACTGAGGGTTGAGTGTACTGTAATTTCCACAAAAAAAAGTACTCTCTGCAAGTACTAAAAGAGAATATAAAATGAACTTTACATCAGTTATTAAACATCGAGTGATCAGGAAGCTTTCCATGAGTTAAGTTCCAGTTTAATAACTAAACTCTTGCCAGAGAAAGTGATAAAATATCTTAAGAATAAAACCTAAAGCAAGCACATTAATATCTGTAAAGTGAGTGATAAAAAATACTAAGAATTAAAATAAAACAACTATTTTATAATTTTATCAGTGAATGAGTATAAATTCTAATCATTAAACTAAAAGCAACTGTATTAAAACTTGACCAGAGAGTGATACAAATATTCTCAAAATTAACTAAGAGTAACAGTATTAAAATCTTACCAATGAGAGTGATCAGAAAGTTCTTTCATTGGTTGTTGTGTGTTCCTGATATCCCAGAATTTTGTTTTACAATCGTCGCCACATGTAGCCATGTAATACTGCATGTTTGGGTTGAAGTCCAAGTCTCTGTTGAAAAACATATTGCAGAAAGGGAATTGTTTGTTTGTAATTTTACATCTCACCACTAATCCTCATTATGGGGATGGACACACGAGAGGTTGGAGATGGGGAATTAAGGCTGGATGCCCTTCCTACTACTCTTTTTGCCTACTGTTTTATGCGTCACTATTAATCCTCATTATGGGGCTGGACACAGACAGGTTGGAGTAGGGGAATAAAGGCTGGATGCTCTTCCTAATGCCCCACTGAGGGCTTGAACATGGGTCAATCTCTTCCTGAATAGAGGTGTTCTAACCACTGCACTACTGCACGTTAGAGAATATGAAGATTTTATACTATGATCCATGACATACAATTCATCTCTTATATAAAAATAGGGTTTTCTTTACAAAAGTGCAAATATCAATATGAACTTTAACGAGAGCAGCATCACAAATGTATAAGAATCCTGGAATTTGTATAAGAAAGATAAAAGATCATTCTAAAACTGCTAACATGCTTACAAAATTTCGTTAAAGGTGAAAAATTAATATGATATTACAAGACAGCATGAATATGTAAGGAGAAGAGTAATCCCAGGGTGCTCTAGGGTTATTCATATTAACAAGGCACGTCACCTAACCTAATGTAACAATTTATGGGGTTGTTTAACTTTCATGGGGTTACAAGATTACCCATCTTTACAAGATCCAAAAGAAGAAGAAAAAACATGGTGTTACACTTTCCTTACCTTACGAGTTGAACATGTGCGCCTTCAACAGACCATGATGATTTCATGGATCTAAGGTCCCATGCACGAACGCATGAACCATGCGTAGCGGCAACTTGAGAACCAAGTTGATGAGGGTACCATCGACCGCATCCTAAGCTGACACTGCCTCGACCTTCCACTGTCACTTCTCCTACCACCTTACCAAATATAACATTTTGCGATTAGATAACTACAATAAACAAAGAGATAACTGTAAAGATACTCTAAAAAAGCTTCAAAGAGTTAGGAAATGTTTTAGTTATTCATATGATATGCACAAATTAGCACTATACTGAATTAATATTGAGAGAAAAATTAAAAATGCATAAAGACTGGTAGGAGCTTGGGAATTAAGGCCGGATGCCTTTCCTAACACCCCAAGGTGGGCTTCAACACATGTGTGTCACTTCCCAAGCAAAGCATCTAACCAATGTGCTACTGCAGTCCTATCCCAAATGAAATATAAATTACATAAACAGGCAATCTTACCTTGGCAGATTTTCCAGCAGCCTCAATGTCCCACAGATAGAGATGATTATCGACTAGAGTTACGATACGAGAGTCATCTTCTGGGGCCCATATGACCGACCACATCTGTGAGCCAAGTCCTGGCACAGGAGATCCTGGAATCTGAGGATCACCTTCACATCTGCCATCTAAGCTGCAGACCTTTTCAACTTGTTCTCCTCCATTTCTGTGAGAAATATGTGCGATTATAAACACTTGTTATATGGAGTTTTATGGGTCACTATTTATCACCATTATGGAAGTGGACACAGACAGACTGGAGCTATGGAATTAAAGTTGCATGCCCTTCCTAACAGTCAAACATACAAACAAACATTTATTTCCATTTTTGTACAATGGTTATTCTTCTATAATTAAGAGTAACTTATAAGTAGACATGTAACTGAACATGGGTTTGTCACCTAAGTTGAGTGTTTTAACCACTATGCTAACACAGTCTCAATTTGTGATAATGGACATTGCTGTGATCATTTAAGTTTTAAAGAAAACCTGGAAATTCATGAGCTTCTTCTTCTACATCTTTTTCCACATTTACGTGGGGTCGATGTTTCTGGCCAGTGTTCTCCATATGTTTTTGTCCCATACCTCATCACCCAACAAACCTTTATACCTCAGGTCATGAGCATCATACGATATTTAAAATTATTAATATTTCATTTTCATATACTTTATACTCCCTCTTTCTGCTAAGACAGCAATGGGATCAATACCAAAATAGACACCTTTTGTACCTCAATCCCAACTCATGCAGCATGTGCCTCAGTCACACATTATGCACCTGCCTTTTGCCTCAAACCAAGATAATGCACCAAAAAATGACATGAAGTGTCTCTTCTAGGAATGATTCCAGCAAGGTCGGCAAAAAATAAAAATATATATATTTTGCATCATCCTAATCTTATATATTTGCTTAGTTGTTCCATTGCATACATATACAATGGTCACAATCCCCTTTCTAAGGCGGTTGGCCAATCAATGCATACACATACTCCAGAGGCTAATATACTGTACCTAGATCATTCATCTTAGCTCCTTGGAGATAAAGGGTTAACATAATTCCCCCCACCACAACCCTGGTTGGGATCATCCACAGGGGAAGTGGGAAAGGTTCTCCTGCCTATACATATTAAATAAAATTGTTTCCATTGCATATAATATACAAGAAAAGAAGAATCCATGTAACAAGTTTTTAAGCATGCCACAATTTGTGTCCACCCCCACTCATATGGGGATTACTACTGACCCATAAAATGGCAAACAACAACCAAATGAGAAATATTCATTTACCTGCCATCATCCATGACTGCAGCTGAAGAGCCTTCTAACGGTAGTCTCCATATTGCTGCACCAAACTCACCACAATAATCTTGTGCTGGAGAGATAAAATGTGCGAAGAACCATAAAATACAGTGAATATTAAGTACTTCAATTGTAGAGGGAGTTTTCATATTACGCCGCTCAGCTGTTATGCCAGAGGTCAATACGTAATAAATAAATTACTAATAAATAAATTTTTCGACATACCTGGCTTGTGCAGTAAATTCAAACTTCTTGTGCTGAACAATTTGTGGGTCTGGCAGAAGAATAGTCACACGGCAATGTTGTATACTGTACTTATATACGGTATCAAGTTAATGGTTTTATTTACTTATTTGTTTATGTATTTGGTTATTTGAAGAAATTAGATTAATTCATTTACAAAGTTACCAAATCCATAGCTGTAAATACGATCTTCATGCAAAAAAGTTTGTTTAGGTTGGCAGAAGAAGAGTCACACGGCACTGTTGTACTGCATACGTATATACTGTATCTAGTTAATGATTTTATTTATTTATTTACCGGTATTTGAGTATTTGGTTATTTAAAGAAATTAATTTAATTTATTTATAAAATTACCATAAGCATAGGTGTAAATATGATCTTTATGTGAAAAAGTTTGTTGAGGTTGGGAGAAGACTAGTCACACAGCATTGTTTTGTGTATATATATATATATATATATATATATATATATATATATATATATATATATATATATATATATATATATATATATATATATATATATATATATATATATATATATATATATATATATATATATATATATATATATATATATATATATATATATATATATATATATATATATATATATATATATATATATATATATATATATATATATATATATATATATATATATATATAAAATATATATATATAAAATATATATATATAAAATATATATATATATATATATATATATATATATATATATATATATATATATATATATATATATATATATATATATATATATATATATATATATATATATATATATATATATATATATATATATATATATATATATATATATATATCAAATATATATATATATATATATATATATATATATCAAATATATATATATATATATATATATATATATATATATATATATATATATATATATATATATATATATATATATATATATATATATATATATATATATATATATATATATATATATATATATATATATATATATATATATATATATATATATATATATATATATATATATATATATCAAATATATCTATATATATAAAATATATATATATATATATATATATATATATATATATATATATATATATATATATATATATATATATATATATATATATATATATATATATATATATATATATATATATATATATATATATATATATATATATATATATATATATATATATATATATATATATATATATATATATATATATATATATATATATATATATATATATATATATATATATATATATATATATATATATATATATATATATATATATATATATATATATATATATATATATATATATATATATATATATATATATATATATATATATATATATATATATATATATATATATATATATATATATATATATATATATATATATATATATATATATATATATATATATATATAAAATATATATATATATATATATATATATATATATATATATATATATATATATATATATATATATATATATATATATATATTTTTTTTTATTTTTTTTATTTATTTTTTTTTTTTACAAAATTACCAAATACATGGCCGTGAATATGTTCTTTATGCAGTAATGTTTGTTGAGGTTGGCAGAAGAATAGTCACGCGGCATTGTTGTATATGTATATATCAAGCTATTCATTTTATTTATTTATTTATGTAACTGGTTATTTGAAGGAATTAATGTAATTTATTAATAAAATTACAATATATAAATTTTGGAGAAAGAGATGCCAAAAAGGCAGCACAATATGAACAATAACAACGCATTTTTAGAGAAACACCGTTATTAAGGCATTGATTCTCAACCTCTCATCTCAAATGTTGTTCATTATGCTCATTCATTGTGAATACTTATTTTCACAATCAAGATGTTATAAGTGCTTTGGCTGGATGACCAGCATCAACAGCGCTTCCAAGTAAGCCTCCAGTTGATTCAAGCGAGAGCAACAGATTGTTTAATGCCATGAAAATGTTAAAGTGGGGAAGAAGAAGATTCGCCCACTTGTTCTTGTGCTCATTCGCTGGTGTTAAGCCGTTTGACCTAAGTATGGGGCTGAAGTTATCCAGATGCAAGCCAACTACAGTAGTAAAGGTAAGCAATACTGTATAGTGTAGGGTTACTTTTTTTATGTCTTAGATTCAGAACCTAGATTGCTTTTTTATGTTTTAGGGTATTTATTTTTAGCACTGGTGGGGGACCTATGTTTGAATTTGTGTTTTCCGACTTACGTCAAAATTCGGTTTAAGTTATCTGTCAGAAACAGAACCCTGATGTAAAACAGGAAGCCCATGTATTCTATTTTGTAATTAACTTTGTTTTTTCTACATACAAAAGCCATAATCCCCCTTATAAGGGAGTGGCTGAGTCAAAGCAAAAACCTTCACTCTTTGTTCAGAAAATACAAATGAAGGGATTTGCAGTACCCTTGCTCTGCTCCATATAGTTGACTTTCATGACATGTGAGAGAACACAAAGGAGGTATAGTATTCTTGCCCCCCTCCCTCAGAAAATGGGGGGAACATGGCTACTAAACTTGATGCCAGTCCCAAGGCCATATAATTGGTGAGGGTTAGTGTCAGGAAGGGCATGCAGCCATAAAACTATTGAATGAAAAGAAAACATTAGACTCCAAAAGCAATGAGAGAAAACTGTTTCCTTATAAAAAAGAAAAAACCTTTAAGGAAAAAATACTGTATTCTTCATTTAGCAATATTTCTACATCCTGTGCAATATTACACAGTCTACAGTTTGGCAGAACCATGAGCTCTGTCTGTTAAGAGTAACCTAGCTTTATTTTTTCCGTTTTATGTGCCACTATGAATTCCATTCAAATGGGAGTGGACATAGAAAGGTTGGAACTGGGGAATTAAGGCTGGATGCCCTGCCTAACAGCCCGTGGTGGGCTTGAACACCAGTTTGTCAATTCTAAATTTGAGTGCTCTAACTATTGCAATCCCTCAAGAATCATCTCAAATGCAGAGGTGTTAAATGTCGTTACCTAGTCTATGGCAGCTAGGCACATCAAGAGGAACAGATGTACAATAAAATCAACAGACAGTACATGTAAGCGATCTTCGCAGAGCAGTGGTTAGATCCTTTGACTTGTAAAGCGATGAAGCCATGTTCGAGCCCACCATGTAAAGTTAGAAAAGGCACCCAGCATTAATTCTGTATCTTCAAGCTGTCTGTGTCCACCCCCAAGCAAATGGGAATTTATAGTTACATATAAAATGAGAAAACAACAACAATTGACAACCCAATATTGAATTCTGTATATAACTAATACAATACATTATGATGTATATAAGTGTCATCCTATACTGTGAATGACGAAATAGAATTTGATATCCAGTTGAAAACACTAAGCAAAGAATACATTTTGACGAAGGTCTTTGCTGTAACTGTTGTTGGTGTTTGCCGTTTTATGTGTCACTAGTAATCCCAATTCGAATGGAGTTGGACATAGACAGGTTGGAGTTTTAAACAATCTCACTTGGACCTTACTGTTATTATAAACGGTTGCTATGAGGTCCAAACTCTGTGGAGCACCAACTATCTTCCACACCTCACCAGCTGGATGATCAAAGGTCTGTTTGGTTACTATGCTGGTGTCATCATCAAACTCAATGAGTTGTACCTATAAACGAGATTTTAAAGTATCGGAAATAATATTAGTAATAATAATAATAATAATAATAATAATAATAATAATAATAATAATAAAATAATAATAATATTAATAATAATAATAAAAATAAAGCAAATGAACTATGACGTATCGTGGCAATTCACGCAATCTATATCTGGTTTGCATGTTTCTCTATTAATCAGTTAGTTTTCTTGCGATTAATCAAGCTTCTCAGAGGACAATATGGCATTCTCTAATTACCTGATTAACTCGTCTTAAGGACTGTGTCCCCACTAGAAAATTAATCTTCTCTGTTTCTGCAGTGTGGGCCGTCAGAGCTCTTGCCTGTGAAATAAAACGTCACGTATGTTAATTACTAAGAAATATAATTAAATAATCTAAGACAATTAAATATTCTTATCACTGTTTCAATATTTAATTTCTCCACATAATATAATATATCAGTATAAGATATCCCAATGAAGCCACCCACATGGCCGTAACTGAGCAAAAATGGAGGTAAAAATCAAGGCATCCTCATACCCTGACAATATGACACTTCAGTGAGGACAAGGGAGTGCTCAGCGTTCCCGATCTCTTTTAGTAAGTTCTTACCATATGAAGGTTATACAATGTAGAAGTCTTTCTCTCACAACTTCCAAGCATTCTAATATAGTTATATCAATAACATTTTTGCACTGGCAAAGAAAAGAAAGATGAAATGGACACAGAATACACTGATCCTAGAATGATCAAACTCATTCATGAATATCATAAGTGTGTAACGTGATAAAACAGTGGTTAGAGCACTTAACTTGGAAGGTGATAAACTTGCATTCGGGACCACCATTGAGCATTAGAAGGGGCATCTAGCCTCATTTCCCACCACCAACCTGTCTGTGACCACCTCCAGCCATACGGGGATTAATAGCAAATAACATTTGAGAAAATCAATACAGAAGAACAAGCATAATTTCTATGCAAATTCTAGATATTGTAAAGATGAGTAACCCCCGGAACCTCATGTAAAGCTGAATAACCCCATAAATTGCTAGGTTAGGTAGATGACTTACCTTGTAAATATGCATAATTCTAGAGGACCCAAAGGTTACTTTTCTTTACAAGATCCCAAATTCTCTGCCGTACTAAAGAGTTTGATAAAAGCAATAACTTTAACACCTTTCTTACCTGGAAGTCTTCCAATCCGTATATAACAGGAGCATCATCCATATCCGAATTTAGTGTAGTACACTATCTGGCCAAGACAAAATGAGGACAAGCAGTTTATCAAAATACTGTGCGTCTTCTTAATTCTGAAAATGAAAGAAAAATAAAAATAAACATCAATTAACTAGATTGGTTATTTGCCGTTTTATATCACTACAAATCCCCATTCAAATGGGGTTGGACACAGGCAGGTTGGAGTTCAGGGCTTTAGGCTGAATGCACTCCCTAATGCCACAAGGATTGTTACTTCCCGAATCAAATGCTTTAATTACTGCGCTACCTGAGTTCCCTTCACAGACATAAATGGTTAAGAAAGAAAAATGTAAAAACAAAAATGAACTTAATGACACACATCACAGTTGGTGCGGAAAAAGTCACATGGCCTACTGACTTAACTGGGACCACTACCTTCTTATCACCAAGGAGTTCTCGTGATTTATTGCCAAGCAACCAAAATTTCCTTCACAACTGCAATAAATGATAGCTTTGTGACTGGGAGACTCGCACCATTTTATGTCACAATTAGTCTCCATCTGAATGAGAATAGACACATACATGTTGGAGCTGGGGGATTAAAGCTGTGAAGAATGAACATCAAGCGTTGTCTATCAAAGTATGTAATGATGGAATAGGGTACATTATTTTTAAGGTTAAGATTAATTTCTTTGTGATGCTCATAATTAAAAAATTTGTCAGGGTAAAATTGCATTATTACAATAATTTTGAATGTGAGCAGGTTCAAAAGTAATTTTATTGTGATCAAGACAAATAGTCAAGTACCAGCAACATTCAATCACAACCTAAAGTAATTTAACCAAGCCAACTTGTTGTAATAGCTCCATCATACCATTATTAATATACAGTATATATATATATATATATATATATATATATATATATATATATATATATATATATATATATATATATATATATATATATATATATATATATATATATATATATAATTAAATTATACAGATCACTTAAAATTTGGTATTATTTATTAGTTGTACGATAATTGAATATACAATTTTTAGCTAGTTCCGTTCATGGGGCAGCACTCCCAGATTAAGAAAGGGCCACCATTTGTGAAGGGTTAGGTAAGGTAATGCTTAACTGAATTTCTGTCTTGAAAAACAGTTACATGGAGGTATTGAGGTGGGGCCCCACTTAGGTTAGTACAATTCCATTGGTAAAGTGGTAGCTTAGGTTAGTTTTTATTTTTTTTTGTCTTCGAAGACTTCATTTTACGGGGGTCAGGATGCAGTGCCCCATTTACGTTAGGACAACAACATATGGAAACACATAAAAGTAAATTTTTACTTTTTTATTCAAAGTGAAATGAAAACACAAAAATGGAATAAGTATCCAATATAACTAAAATAGAAAAACTTAAATCTCAAACTAATCTCATAATTGAGGAAAACTAACCAAGTCAAACTTAACCAGGCTAGGAAAATTTCGTTTCCAAAGACCTAAATAAATAGGGGGCTAGGGAGGAAGTTCCAATTAAGGCATTCAACACCGTGTGTAATGGGTTAGGTTAGGGTATACATTTTATATTATTATCTCCCCCCAAAAAGAGAACCCTGATTTCCCATCTCCTAAGTTCTTCCCATTATTATTATTATTATTATTCGAGAAGAGGGTGAGTCTTTCTCGAGCTTAAGACTATGACGAAAATAAAGAAAAAAAATATATTGCGTCGAGCCATGTCATACAGAATATGTACCAGTACATTAAACCCCAAATATAAAATACAGTATCTTGGACACTTAACAGAGTTTCAAGTATTGATATAAGTTCACTTTTACACCCTCGTCAAGTTGATAAAATATCGAAAAATATACAAAACTTAAAAAATAATAATTTAAATTATGCATTGGTGGCGTATTAACCTAACAAAATTTAATCAAACCTAACCTTGTATTATATATCATGACAGATGATTTTTTTACGATAGTGTGAATGTAAACACATATCATATAGAACCAAAATTATTTCCGCTGGAAATAAAGCAAAAATTCTTTTGAATCAAGCCATGAATCACAGGACAAAAAAAAAAAAGTTTTATAACGAAAAATTACACAGCTTTTTAAGTATTTATCCTAAAAACGCCAGTGAAATGGAATATGGCAGGCAATTTATAAATTACAAGAGTAACGACCTTCATTAACAAGATCTAATAACTGGCATGTGTAGTTTGTTGACGTTTCAGTATCAGCTGTCAAGTCGATAATGAGAAATACCACAAGCTTATCAATACTTGTATTATATACACCCCAATCCTTCTGCAATATTATATGGATAATCAAGATATTATTTGTTCCCTCAAAAGGTAACCATATAATAAGCAAATTTAAGAAGTTGAATAATAGTAATTATGGCTAAAGCAAGACGGGTTGCCAAAACTTTTAATAAAGGTAGGCAAAAGGGCAGCTTTTACATATCATGCACATACTCACCTACTGTATTAGATATCATGTGGTAAGATATAAAGAAATTAACAATTCAGGGAGTATGGGACTACTAATCTCTTATTCCCCTATCACTTTTAGACGGTTTTTATGAACAAAGTGTACACGGGTGAAGTATTCTTCTACCTTACTACAGCGGGCCACAAGGGAAGGTCCGCTCACCCTCAAGGGTGAACATCCAAGAAAAAAAAAACCTTACTACTGATAATGACGCAGCTAATATACATAATTTTGGCAGCAACACAGGAGGATAATGTCGACTCTTCCTCGACAAATTCGTCTCTTGTGTGGGTTGGTTGGCAGGTAATAAGTCGTGGAATCATATGATTTTTTTTTTCTAATGAAATTCGACCAACATTGTAAGGTGATGTTTACTCGTGAGCTAAAACGGATCAGACACAGAAAACAATTGTATGAGATGGCTAAATGACGTAGTTAACTTCTTGGTAACAGTTTTTTTCCTATGCTTGTATACAGTAGCTATTTCTCATTTAGCCCCTTCCACCTCTTGCGACAGGTATCTCTCTTCCATTCTTTCTTTTCTTTTTCTTGTTATATATCTACAATGATCTGCCTTGTCTACTCTCTCCCACTTCAGACACCATAAAGAATATACAGGGCTGTTTATTCCTATTCCTTTGTCTGCCTTATCTTCTCACTCCCATTTCTATTATTCGTTACATAGCCTTTTTCTTTTTCTTTCCTTGGTCTGTCTCTTCTACTTTCCCCGACTTTTATGTTCGTAAATCACTTAGATAGCTGTTTTTCCTTATTTCCTTAGTCTGTCTTATCTTCTCTCTTCCATTTTCAATTCCATTGCTTACTTGTAAGGATGGATTCGGTTTTCTGTCACGAACTCCCTTTTCTACTAAGGGCTAGGACGGCTGCCTTCTTACGAAGGACTTGTTTTGGCAGATGTAATCGTTACCCTGAGTGAATGCCCTTACTTCCATTGCTTACTTGCATAACTGTCTTTCTTCCTTTCTTAGTTGTGTCTCTTATCCGCTCCATGTCCATCACTCTCTTGTTACATACTTAGTTTTCATCCGCTTGACATGATTGGCACGCTGCAACTTCTCTCTCTCTCTCTCTCTCTCTCTCTCTCTCTCTCTCTCTCTCTCTCTCTCTCTCTCTACTCTCTCCAAACGGTGATGCCATGACAATGTTCAATCAGTTGGTCAAGGAAAAAATAACTATTTCAGGCGAGAGACTGGCACCATCCATCCTGATGCCAAAACACTGTTTTCAAAGCTATATATATATATATATATATATATATATATATATATATATATATATATATATATATATATATATATATATATATATATATATATATATATATATATATATATTAAGCAACTATTTTACCAAAATAGTGGAGAGGAGGTTTACTGCTTAACTGTGAGATTGTGTTACTAAGTATGTAACTAATTGCTTCCAACAGCAGCCGTGCGTTGAAGTGGCTCTCATACTTTGCAGGTAAGACAGACAGCGTGCCAATCACAATTCTAATAATCATTTGTTAATATAAATGCTAAATAAAGAGGGATCATTTGATCCATTTGCTTTATGAATCACATGAAGAGGGCATCCAACAGAAATGAATTTTGATATAGCTTGATATGTAATACTTCTTCCTTTGGCGAACTGACACGTGAGACTCTCCATGAGCTGGGAGGAGTGAGTTCTTTTCAATGAAATTCCTCACAGAAATTCGGATTTTCACTACATATTCGCCATCTGCTGCGTTTCCTGTGTTCATATGGGGTTGCTGCATCTCAGTAGTCTCTTGGAGAGTAGAGGGTGCTTTGGCTCATTTTTTTTTTTTTTTTGGCCGGATGTACTTCCTGAAATTAGCCCTCTCACTGATCCGGGCTTGGGACCGCAATAGAGTGAGCTAGCTTGTTCCCCTGAGACTGGATTTATTTTGCTATTAATAAGTCTTTCGGTGGTGAAACTTTGAAGTTTTGCTTTTTTTTTATATATTCCTGTACTTGTGGGGCTAAGTAACTTTGGAGAGAGAGAGGAGAGAGAGGAGAGAGAGAGAGAGAGAGAGAGAAGAGAGGAGAGAGAGAGAGAGAGAGAGAGAGAGAGAGAGAGAGAGAGAGACGCCTATCTATTCAAGAGTAACTAGGAGACGACAGCGGGGGTCTCGCTTCGCCCTTCATTCCATCACAGACAGCAGACCTGAGAGGGGGGGAATGTGAGATTCTTGAAGACTTCTCGTCGCAAATACACATCGAAGCTACGAAAACAAAACTGTTAACATTTTCATAAAATTTGTGAATTAATCACTGTGCATATAAAAACACATACGTGTGGCTATATTCATTTATGTGTGTGATTAATGATTGTAAATACATTGAATTAGTGTTTCAAAAAGATTTGAAACTGAAGAAAACTATATATTAATAGTGATTTGCTTTAGAGGAACAATATTAAGTAAAAGGAACATATTTCAGAAGTTGTGTGAAATATTATTCTATATCAAAGGAGAGAGGTAAGTGTATCGCAATTCCGTTTCTTGAAATTCCATAGCTGCGTGTTCTACTCCTATATAATAGATATTATTAGTTGTGATTAATAAGCTATATTAAAACAATTGATATGAAGAGAATGTGCTGTATGGATGTTGAGTCCCAACTTCCTAGAATAAAATGATGAGTAATATACAATTTGATGTCATAAAAATGCATAAATCTACTTAATATATATCGAAAATATGCATAATTGGAGACAGAAACGCAAGCAGGAGACATCTGGCGTACAGTTACTTGTGAGAAAAGTACTGGGAACATTTTATAAGTAGGTAACAATATTAAAGTGCATATATATATGACTTCAGGAAATTATTGGTTTGGTCACACTGGTGCAATTGACGATTTTCGTGATCTATTACTAGACGGGAGGTGGGGTCACACTTACTTCAAAACAGAGACTGGCAGAGGACGTCTGCCTTGGTCACACGAGTACAGTCGACGAATTTTCTTATGATATGGCTTGGAGGCGGGGTCACCCTAACTCAATAACAGAGTCTCAGGGAGCGATTAAGGGGGCGTTTGGCCTTTAATGAATACCCATATCAAGATGATACTCTTTTACCATAGACCCAACACATCTAATAGTGTATTCAAGAATCCGGTGGAGTTAACAGAGGCCATAATATAAGAGAGACACTACTACCCTCTGTTTTGAGTGCACGAAATACATTGGGGAGTTCAAGACAGGAGCTGATGGGAGGAAGACATATGTTCTGTGGGCTGTCTTGTAAATTCGATGTTGGAAAAAAAAAAGAGAGAATTAACTGTTTGTAGGGCGTAGACACTGTATTATACGTACCAGATGTATAATACTGTATAATTCAAAGTAATTAACATGATGTGCATTGAAATGTATATTAACCGTTTAATGCTATAATTATTATAAGGAATGGAACGAAAGATACAGAGAAAAGGTATTGAATGACATGATGATGATGATAATGAAGACTTCTTTTATTTCTTCTTCTTCTTCTTCTTCTTCTTCTTCTTATTATTATTATTATTATTATTATTATTATTATTATTATTATTATTATTTTTATTACTGTTGTTGTTGTTGTTATTGTTAATATTATTATTATTATTATTATTATTATTATTATTATTAATTATTATTATTATTATTATTATTTGTAGTAGTAGTAGCAGTAGTAGTAGTAGTGTTAGAATGCTTTGTTCTCATATAAAAACTGAATATATGGGTATGCTTGCACAAGAGAGAGAGAGAGAGAGAGAGAGGAGAGAGAGAGAGAGAGAGAGAGAGAGAGAGAGAGAGAGAGAGAGAGAGAGAGAGAGAGAGAGAGAGAGAGAGAGAAGAGAGAGAGAGAGAGAGAGTTCGCGTCTGTAATTTACAGTTAATTTAATTTTCATTAAATGATAGCAAATAATAATTTTATTAATTAACATAATGTTAAGGTCATTGGAGCAGAATCAATGTACACATTTTAATTAACATAGAGTGGTGTAGGATGGTTATATCAGCTCATATCGAAGCATAAGCTTTTGAAGATACTGTTTCACCAATGACCCACACATCTAACAGTGCATTCACTGAGCATGTTGAGATGACAGGAACTACCAAACGTTGGATGCCAATAGTCTCTCCTATCAATTCTATAAAAAGAAGATATGTAAAAGAATAATATTAATAATAATAATAATAATAATAATAATAATAATAATAATAAGAAGAAGAAGAAGAAGAAGAAAGAAGAAGAAGAAGAAGAAGAAGAAGCAGAAGAAGAAGAAAAAGAAGGAGGAGGAGGAGGAGGAGTAAAATTTTCGGCAATTTACCCTGCTTTAGGAAACACTAAAGTAACAAAGTTATCTAAGGGAAAGAAACAGAGATACAGTATTTGTTTACTGGTATGAGGAAGAAAGACTTATGAATCGTGGAATGAATGAATAGAAAGAAGAAAGGGAGATGCTGTAGGTTGGAGGAGAAGGAGCAGCAAGGTGAGGAAATGTAGGGAGGAGGTGAAGGAGCAGTAGGGTAAGGAGACGTTACAGGACTGAGGAGAAGA
>JAXCGZ010022996.1:0-40000 GCA_037179515.1 Halocaridina rubra
GGCTTATCATTCTTAATATCATTAGTTTCGAAATACACTTGAACCCTGTTTATATAGGTTGAAAATTTCTCAGATTCATCATGCGGACCTACATTCCCAATGAGCAACATGATGAAGTTATAGGGAATAGCCTAATAATGCAATAGGAAATTAGCTTTGTCTAGGCTAAGTTCAAATACATAGTCCAAAAGTAATTGGTTTAGGCATAGGCTAGGTATAGGCTATACTTAGGCAAGACAAAATTCAGTTAGGCTAAGTAGGACAAAATTAGGTTAGGTAGAAAAAAAAAGCCACTTGTAATCCTCATTGCCAGTTGGGATATAGTTCACCAATTGTAATAGATTAGGTTAGATATTTTGGTTTCCCTGCATTATGGGTTACATAGGTTGCCTGTATGGGCAACAACTGGAACATGAACACAGCAGTATTAGGTTAGGATATGCACTGTAATTAGTTAGAACCGGCTAAATAAACTAGAACTAACCAGTCATTATATACCTGACTTACCGTACATATGATCACACTATCACTATGGATATATTACTTAGCGGCATTAGAAATAGGGTTAGGGTTATGTTAGTAAGGGTAGGATATCTGAAAATGATAGAAAATATGGTGGAAATGCCTGGAGCTATTTACATGTGTCGTCCTACATCTTTCAGAGTTAACGGGAGAAGAAGATATCTTTTCGGCTCATTAGAATTAGATAAGAACAGGAATAATGCTTCTCAACAAAACATGTAAGGTAGAACTTAACTTAGAATTAGTATGTACAATATTACCAATCCATTACAGAGATCCCTTGGAACGCATGGCAATGATGAATGATGAATGACTATCAAAGGGAGTAAGGACTGCAGGAGTGGTTGGAGTGAGACGAAAAGGAAGAATGAGATAGATGGATGGAGTGAAAAGAGCAATCAGGCCTCAAAATAGTAGATCCTTGCTCACCTACTCTGCTGATATTCCAAGTAGGATTGTTTTGGGGGGATTTGTGACAACCCTTCTATCTCTAAGGAGCTAAGAGGAGTGATTGAGGCTTGTTGTGAATGTGTGTTATTTGGGTCTGCCTCCCCCCTAACAAAGAAGAATGGGACCAGTGTATATTATACATAGATAGAAGTGTGCATTTTGTGACAACGAATAGGTGAATTGCTAGTTTGGAGTATTATTGCTGAGTGAATTGATGGTAAATAAAGTAGTGGAAAGGAAAGAAGCGTCATCTAGGCTGATGTGGGTGAGGGCTAGGATAGGTAGGGAATGTTTGGCTTTTGTTAGTGCGTTATGGGCCAGGATGTGAGAGAAGTGAGGAAGAGCGGGATGAATTCTGGAATGAGTTGACTAGGTGTGTGGATGATCTGAGTAGAAGGAACTATGTAGTTGTGCTGGGTTACTTGAATGCCAGAGTGGGTGATGGAGAGGTAGAAGGTGTTGTAGGAAAGTATGGGGTACCAGGTGGGAATGAGAGTGGCAAAAGACTGTTAGATATGTGTGTGGAGCAAGAGTTGGTGATAGGTAATAGTTTTTTCAAGAAGTTAATAGATAAGTATACATGGATGAGAGTGGCAAATGGAAGAGTGAAAGAAAAAGCATTGATGGATTATGTGTTGGTAACAAAGAGCATAATTGGTAGAATGAAAGATGTGCATGCATTTAGGGGTGTGGCTGCTGGGATGTCTGATCATTATTTGGTTGAAGCAAAAGTGGTAGTAGCAAAAGAGTGGGGGAATAGAGTGGGGGGATGTAGAAGGGAAATAGTGAAGGTGGAAGAGTTGAAAAAGCCAGAGAAGAGACAGAAATATCAGGACAGGTTGAGAGTGGCATATGACAGGGTGAAAGAAAGAGAAGTTGGGGACTTGGAGGAGCAATGGGGGTTGATGAAAGAATGTTTTGTGGGACATGTAAGTGATGTGTGTGGAAAGAGGTTTGTTGGAGGTGGCATGAGGAGGGGCAGCGAGTGGTGGAATGAAGGAGTGAAAATGAAGGTGGAAGAGAAAAAGAGGGATTTTGAGGAATGGCTGCAGTGTAAAAGTAGGGATAAGTATGAAAGATATAGAGAGAAAAATGTGGAAACAAAGCGGAAGGTAGAGGAAGAGAAGAGGTTGGCAAATGTTAGGTGGGGACAGGATTTTAGTAGGTCATATGGAATGGATGGTGTGAGAGCGGAGATGTTGAAAGAAGAGGGTGTGACTGCATTGGAATGGTTAGTGAGAGTGTTTAATATATGCTTTATGTTGTCAATGGTGCCAGTGGAATGGGTGATTGCTTGTATAGTGTCCCTATACAAAGGTAAGGGAGATGTGTATGAATGCAGTAATTTTAGGGGTATAAGTTTGTTGAGCGTGGTAGGAAAAGTGTTTGGTAGGATACTGGTTAATAGGATTAGGGATAAAACAGAAAATGTGATCGCAGAAGTGCAGAGTGGTTTTAGGAGAGGTAGAAGTTCTATAGATCAGATTTTTATAGTTAAGCAGTTATGTGAGAAATATTTAGCAAAGGGTAAGGATGTGTATTTTGCATTTTTGGATCTGGAGAAAGCGTATGATAGAATTGATAGAGAGGCAATGTGGAATGTTTTGAGATTATATGGAATTAATGGTAAATTGTTGCATGCAGTGAAGAGTTTGCATAAGGGCAGTAGAGCTTGTGTTAGGGTAGGGAATGAAGTGAGTGAGTGGTTTCCAGTGAGTGTGGGACTGAGACAGGGATGTGTGATGTCACCATGGCTGTTCAATTTGTATATTGATGGAGTTGTAAGAGAGGTGAATGAGCGAGTGCGTGGTCTAGGTTTGAGAATGATAGATGGGGATGATAACGAGTGGGAACTGAATCAGTTGCTGTTTGCAGATGAAACTGTGGTGGTTGCAGATTCAGAGGAGAAGCTGTGTCAGTTAGTGTCAGAATTTGGAATGGTGTGTGAGAGAAGGAAGTTGTGAGAGAATGTGGGAAAGATTAAGGTTATGAGGCGTACAAGAAATGAGGATGGTGCTGGATTGAATGTTATGTTGAATGGAGAGATACTTGAGGGAGTTGATCAGTTTAAGTATTTAGGCTCGGTTATAGCTGCAAATGGTGGAGTGGAAGCAGATGTGTACCACAGAGTGAATGAAGGATGTAAAGTGTTGGGTGCGTTGAAAGGAGTGATGAAGAATAGAGGGTTGGAAATGAATGTTAAGAAAGCTTTGTATGAGAAAGTGGTTGTGCCAACTGTGATGTATGGATCAGAGTTATGAGGTATGAAAGTAAGTGAGAGAAAGAAACTAAATGTGTGTGAGATGAAATGCCTGAGGAGTATGATTGGTATATCTCGGTTGGATAGGGTTAGGAATGAAGTGGTGAGAGCAACAACGGGTGTGAGGAGAGAAATTGCAGGCAGAGTAGATATGAATGTTGTGAGATGGTTTGGCCATGTGGAAAGGATGGATGATGAAAGACTGCTGAAAAGGTGATGAATGCGAGAGTTGATGGGAGAAATGCTAGAGGGAGGCCTAGGTTCGGATGGATGGATGGAATAAGGAGAGCCCTGAATGATAGGAGGATGGATGTGAGGGAAGCAAGCGAGCGTGCTAGGAATAGGAATGAGTGGTGAGCAATTGTGATGCAGCTCTGATGGGCATCTGCTGTTACCACAGGGCTGCATCTTACAGAGGTAGCCCTGTGGTAGGGGTAGTAGGGGAGTTGGCAGTTGTGAAGCGACACGGATTGTGGAAGAGCCGGGAGGATGGGCTGTGGCACTCCAGCATTGCCATCTGAACGGTCGCTAGCTCCCTTGTCATTGCCCATAGAGCAAAGTAATCCCCTTATTGTTTTCTTTTTTTGATGTCGGGTACCTCCCAATTGAAGGGGGAAACAGCCAAGGTAGATAGAATATATATATATATATATATATATATATATATATATATATATATATATATATATATATATATATATATATATACATATATATATATATTTATATATATGGCGATAAAGAAGACACAAGAGAAAAAACTGGATGTGGCAGAGATGAGGATATTGAGCTGGATGTGTGGGGTGACAAGAAGCGTTAAGATCAGAAACGAGGTAATTAGAGGTACCTCAAAAGTTAGAGAAATATCAGATAAGATTAAAATAAGTAGACTAAGATGGTATGGTCATGTCGTTAGGAGGGATGAACAGTAAGAGAGGGAGGGGGAGACCAAAGCTTAGGTGGATGGACTGCATCAATGATTACCTGAGGTCTAATGATTTGTTGGGTGATGAGGTATGGGACAGGAGCATATGGAGAACACTGGCCAGAAACATCGACCTCACATAAAATTGGGAAAAGATGTAGACGAAGAAGAAGAAGAAGAAGTATATATATATATATATATATATATATATATATATATATATATATATATATATATATATATATATATATATATATATATATACACTGGTCTTCTGTATATAACTTGAGGTTATCTTGGTCATGTGCAAGTGCTTGTGGATTTGCAGGAAAAAATAGGTAAACGATAGGCATTGGCATAGAAACTTCTTCCTGATAATTCATATCAGTTTATTACTTTACCAATTACAATATAGAAAAAAAAATGGAATGATAATGCTCAGTGAGATTTAATTTTCAATTGTGATGGTATGTTATATTGGTCGTTTTATTTGTATCTTGGGTGTATGATTTGACTATATGTTAATTTATAGGACTTACGTTGTGTTAGCTCGGAAATGAATATATATATGGATAACAGCTGGTCACTGAACATACTGATGTCTATAAAGAGGCAGAAATTATACAATGGATGCAAACCCCCTTGTAAGAGGGGTAGCCTAGTCAAATTATACACCCAAGATACAAATAAATCGACCTTTGGGTACTGCATAGGGACCTTTGCAATAATAGAGGTTAGATTCCCATTTCCAAATAACTAATTTCCATGGTAGAGCTTCAATAGTATATAATTAATAATATCACTGATAACCCAGGCACTGAGGGGGCAAGCCAGCCTCAACTTGGTGATGGTCCCAAGCCCGGGTAAATGGGGAGGGTTGGCGGCAGGAAGGGCATCCGGCCATAAAAATTTTGCCAAAACCAAAATATGGCCAGTACAGATAACGATAATAGTCACCATGCTAGGGTGTTCCTCATAGGCAATGCGTTGGGGCTTCGCCTGACCCCTCCGGAAAGACAGCAAGGGCTACCCAGTCATGGGCGGGCTGGGTTAAAGAGGCAAGCTCGAGGGAGAGTGTCAGATGAGGTGCTGCGGGTGGGCACTCTTAATGTGGGGACGATGACTGGGAAGGGGTGAGAATTGGTGAACCTGATGGAGAGGAGGAGATTTGGAGTGCTGTGTGTGCAGGAGACCAGGTGGAAAGGAAATAAGGCGAGGGACTTGGGTGAGGGTTGCAAATTGTTCTATAGTGGAACAAATGAGGAAGGGAGGAATGATGTAGGAATTATACTATCCAAAGACCTGAAGGAAAGCTTACTTGGTGTGAATAGAAAGAGTGACAGAATTATGAGTTTAAAGCTGGGACTGGGAGAAACGGTAGTCAATGTGGTATGTGCCTATGCTCCACAAACTGGTTGTACAGCAGAGGAGAAGGATGTATTTTGGGAGGAGATGGACCAGGAGCTTAGAACAATTCCTATAAGGGAGAGGGTAATTTTGGGAGGAGATCTAAATGGCCACTAGGGAATTGGGAGGGCTGGGATAGGTAGAGTTCATAGGGGCTAGGGGGTGGGCGAGAGAAATGAGGGGGAGAGAGAGTGATTGATTTTGCAGTGTCATTTGATCTGGCATTGATCAACACATTATTTTAGAAAAAGGAAAACAGATTTATTACATACAGTAGTGGTGGGAGGGAGAGCCAGATAGATTTTTTTTGAGTAGGAAAGACCATCTGAAGGAGATTAGCAACTGTAAAGTAATAAATGGGGAGAGTGTAGCAGTGCAACATAGGATAGTAGTAACTGATTGCAGGCTCAGGAAATGTAGGAAAAGTAAGAAGCCGAGGATGGACCCAGAGATAAAGTGGTGGAGATTGAAAGATGCAGAGCTGAGAGCTATGTTTAGGGGAAGAGTGTTGGAAGCAATAAGGTTGCATGAGGATGACTTGGAAAGTCATCAGGAAGGAAACCCCCAAATAATAAAGAGTCATGGTGGTGGAATGAGGAAGTGCAAGAATGGGTGAAGAACAAGAAAGAAGCTAAGAAAAAGGCAGATTTATCAGGACTGGAGCAGGATAAAGAATAGTACAAGCAGGCAAAGAAGGAGACAAGGAGAGCAGTAGCAAAAGCAAAGGCAGAGACATTGAATGAAGTCTATGAAGAGCTGGAAACTCCAGAAGAAGAGAAGAAAATACTGCAAATTGCCAAGGCCCGAGATGCTGCATCCAAGGACTTGACCCAAGTAAGACAAATAAAGGATAACCATGGAGTAGTTCTAGCAGAAGAGGATGAATTAAAAGCAGATGGGAAACTTATTTTGAAAGATTACTAAATGAAGAGAACCCAAGAGTAGTAATTGAAGATGGACTTCCAAATGAAACAGTTACAACAACAGTGACTAGAAGAGTGGTAGAGCGGGCAGTGAGGAAAATTAACAATGAAAAGGCAGCAGGACCTGATAAGATGCCAGTGGAGGTATGGAAGACTCTTGGAGAGGAAGGCATATATATCTTGTGGGATTTAATACAAAAGATCTTTATTCAGGAAAAGATGCCAGAGGAATGGAGAGGAAGCCTAATCATCCCAATCTATAAAGGGAAGGGAGACATTCAGGAGTGTGGAAACTATAGAGGTAAAGTTGTTAAGTCATACTTTGAAGATATGGGAGAAGATCATAGAGAGGAGACTCAGAGAGGAAACGGCAATTGGGATGAACAGTTTGGCTTCATGCCTGGAACAGGGACAATGGTTGCCATAATTGCCTTGAGGCACGTGATGGAAAAGCATCGGGAGAAACAGAAAGGACTGCATGTGGTCTTTATTGACCTGGAAAAGGCATATGATCGAGTACCACGTCAAGAGGTGTGGAGGTGTATTAGAGAAAAGGGAGTTCCCGAGAAATATGTAAGAATCATCCAAGATATGTATGAGAGGGCAGAGGCAAATGTTAACAACAGTGTGGGCTTGACGAAAAGTCTCTCAGTAAATGTTGGTCTGCATCAAGTGCCTGCTTTGAGTCGATATCTATTTGATATGGTCTTGGATGTAGTAACCCAGGGTATTAGAGATCAGTCACCATGGTGTATGCTCTTTGCAGATGACATTATACTGTGTAGCAACAGACGAGAGGTAGTGGAGGAGAAGCTTGGGGAGTGGAGAAGAGTGATGGAGGATAGAGGACTGAAAATCTGCAGGAAGAAGACAGGGTACTTGAGGTTGAGAGATGATGAGGATGTGAAGGTCAATTTGCAGGGGGAGGTGTTGAAAAGAGTTGAAAAGTTCAAATATTTGGGATCAACAGTAGCAGAGGATGGTGACCTTGAGTCAGAAATAACCCACAGAATACAAGTGGGATGGAAGAACTGGAAGAAAGTGTCTGGGGGTGCTGTGCGACAGGAGAATAGGGATTAAGTTGAGGGGTAAAGTGCATAAGACAGTTGTGAGACCTGCAATGATGTATGGAGCAGAGGAATGGGCAATAAAGAAGACACAAGAGCAAAAACTGGATGTGGCAGAGATGAGGATGTTGAGATGGATGTGTGGGGTGACAAGAAGCGATAAGATCAGAAATGAGGTAATTAGAGGTACCTCAAAAGTTAAAGAAATATCAGATAAGATACAAGAAAGTAGACTAAGATGGTATGGTCATGTCGTTAGGAGGGATAAACAGTATGTTGGGAGGAGTGTGATGGAAATGAATATACAGGGTAGGAGAGGGAGGGGGAGACCAAAGTGTAGGTGGATGGATTGCATCAATGACGACTTGAGGTCTAAAGGTTTGTTGGGTGATGAGGTATGGGACAAGAACATATGGCGAACACTGGCCAGAAACATCAACCCCACAAAAAAGATGGAAATGATGTAGACGAAGAAGAAGAAGAATAATATCACTGATATCTTGTGCATGTAAATTAAGCAGATGTTCCGGAAACGATTTCTGTTCTGAGCTGTATCCTAAAGGTGCTCAGGTCTTGGGTCATACACTAATGAGCAGTTTACCTGCTCCCGAATTGTCAACAAGTCCTCATATTTCATTGGACTCCCTTTGTAGACCTTACTCTTGTGAAAACTTTGCAGTATCTGAAGATGATCAGTTCCTAGGGCATTTGGTAGGTCGAAAGTTTTAGCCCTCGCCCAACCCACCCCGCAAGCACTGAACCTACATATGCCTTGTGTTGGCAGATTAAATACATATCAGCTGTACCCGTCCAACACTTTAGCTTCGACCTGCACCTGCTCCAGCAGTGTTTGCATGGCAGTTTGCAAAAACCTGCAATGAACCTGCAATGTGATATATGTACATATGTTAAGCAAACTACTGTACTTGATTTATTATATGTACTATGTTAGTATTTTGTACAAACCACCTAATAATTGAAAAACTGTGATTGCTTTGTATGGGTCACAGTCTTTACTTTTATTGTTTAAGTTTTAACTTTGTTATTATGTTGCACAGAATGCATAAAAAAATGCAAATACTAGCATTTAATTATCAATGACAATTTTTAGGCATTAAGTTTAATACTTTTTTCTTTAATTTGTCAGTACTTTATATTTAGCGCATAGTAAATGAATAAAAAAAATCCTGACATCTACTCCTCAGTGACATCGTCTCTTAAGTTATTCAAATAAATAAGTTATTTGAATAAATAAATAAAAAGCATTGATTTACAATGCAGAATCATGTTTTGTATGGGAAGACTTGAATTGTAGCACAGTGCCATTTGGGATTTTAGTTCTGATGCAACCCCATTATCTTGACATTTATATAAATACAGTGAATATATATGAATTTTTGCATTCACGTGCATTTTTGTTATACAAAAGCTCCCCTTCTTACGATCAGCCGGTTATGAATTTCCACAGATACAAACAAAATATTCCCATTATCTACTCATGTATAAATGTAATACTGTACTGCATTGTATTATTACAGTATTAAAATTCATTAATACTGCATACTTTATGTTTTATGTAGTAGTTAAGTGTCTTTAGCCTAAGTACTATACAGAACTGCATATGTATGTACTGTACAGTACATTTTTTACCCAGAAACAACTTACGAATAAGTCTGCTTACGAACAGACTTCTAAGTGTCTGTATTTATTTGTAGGCTTTATTTTTAGAAATTCAGAAACTTCCAAAATACAGCATACTTCAGCAAAACCGTATTTTTTTTCCAGAATATACAAAATTTATTTACTAGTCATTTACATTTGCAATATATTACATGAACGTATATTGCTTTGACAGTTTTCGGTGGGGGGGGGGGTGTAAACCAAGTACTGTGTATACAGGACATGAATAATATAAGAAAATAAGACGACCTAAACTATTTTTTTAAGAAATTACTCCAAGCTAGTCATATAAAAAATAGCTTGTATAGGTCCTACTTTGTGTTATAAATGGAAATAAAAATCTATTTGGATAATAGTTGGTCTGTAAATATTACGATGCCACAAAGCCATATCCGTTGTGCATATAATTCAAGTAAATAATATTCTTCGGCCCTTCGATTTTCCAGTCTGTTACAATGCTTTCAAATTCTGCCAAGTGAGGCATTCTTAATTTTCTTGCTTTATGAAGGCTATCAGGCTAGCTTCAGAGTGACCACCGTATTTAAAGATTTGCCATTTTGACCACAGCTATGCTTATTACCTATTAGGCTTAAATCATAGTATCAAAGCCATTACATCGGGATATGGGATATACATAAACAACAAGTAATATATATGAATAATGTGATTTTATGTATATTATTTTCCCTAAGCTGTGAATCGATTATAACTCATCACGAATATCCCTTTCTCTTGGGGGTTGGCAATTTTGTCAATATGAAATAAGCGGAGTTTAGACATCTTTTACTTTCTAGTTCAATTATAATACATGAAATACAATATGTCTTATACCACGTAGAACATTATAGTATAACTGTATTGTCTAGAGTGCAAACGTAGGACTCACATGATTTGAAATCTAAAGCTAAATCCCTGCTAAAAAAAAAAATTGAGTCAATTAAAACATTATAATATTAAAATTTAAATTTAAATGGAGCTTTTCTTTTTTTCTTTTAATGGCTCAAAGGAAAGCAAAACTAAATGTTTCACTATAAATTTAAATCCAATGTTACTTTAAATTTATATTCTTTATCCCCACTGACGGAATAAGAATGATCTCCTTTTGTGTTCCCTTGCATGTTTTCCTCACCAACTGGAACGGCCTGGTTAATAATCTTTGATATTTTCCACAGCTGGGCTTGTTGCTTGGCTTATAATAATAATAGTAATAATAATAATAATAATAATAATATATATTATTATTATTATTGATAATATTATTATTATTATTATTATTATTATTATTATTATTATTATTATTATTATTATTATTATTATTATTATTATTATTATTATTATTATTATTATTATTATTATAAGCCAAGCAACAAGCCCAGCTGTGGAAAACATCAATGATTATTAACCAAAGGTTTCAAAGGTTTATTTTAAGCTCTAACGACCCCTTTCGGAGTATGAGAGTACATACAGTGACATTTGATTACAAAAAAATTAAAGAAAATGTAAAACTGGTGGTAATAAGAACAAGATAGTTTCATTTTATGCACTGCATAATTGCAGTTAAGTGACAAGTTAATACTTATATGCTAAAGACTAATATTAGTATTTACAAAAAAAATAGAACAAAAATACATTTACATTCTTTGTATACATGAATAATTATACATATATAATTTGGCATATACTGTAACTTAATTATACATTTGGTTGTAAATGAGATCCATACAGACTAGTAACAAAATTCTAGAGTAATGTAAATAAGAACTGAGCCATAATAATTCTAGTAAATTTGGCGAGATTGCATATTTGTTTCCTACTTTCTACATTGAATAACTGTTCGATCTTAAACCTATTTGGCCTTGTAAAATAGTACCTTTTTATATACAGCTCCCTTAGACTACTAAAAGCTGGACATATCAGGATATAGTGATACTCGTCTCCTTCCTGGTTATCACACATTGTACAAAGCATAGGACCTTGTGTATCTGAGTATCGATTATTGGCAATGGGAAGTTTATGCTTACCACATCTAAATCTGGTGAGGTTCACCCTATCGAGAAAGTCCGTTCCAGTTGGTGAGCAAACGAAAATGAGCAGATAGAAATAATGGAATAATATAAAGCTATTTAAATAAGTATTGCTGTTAAGGTTTGAACTAATAAGAAGCAGAAATCATGGCTTCCAGTTTATTGTTGCAAGATGGGTGCCGGTCGGTTCAATCAACATAAACGTTAGAAAACCAATAACGGCTATAAGTACAATGAAAACAAAAGAGGTGCGATAAAGGGGATAACCTTATTATAAATAAAGGATTAGATCACTTATATCGTAACATTCCTTTCCCCTAGAATTTACAATACATCACATATAAAAAATAAATCATCAACTTCTTAAAACAAGGCACACATGAAAATTCTATATAAGGAGTTCAAAACACTATTTACAAATTAAGACGATCAGGGGGTTTGATATTTCTCTGAGACCTTCTCACTACTGGAGTCTGTATAGGTAACTCATCACATGCACTATTACTTACATCTCTTGAAGGTACATTAATAACATCTCTTGAAAGTACACCATTTGTTTCTATAATATTAGAATTGGTTGTTAATTCACTAGGAACACTTGTTACAACAAGATTATCAGCTTCAATTTCACTAACAACAGGATTATCATAATCATTATTCAACATTTCATTATTAGACTGATTGAAATCTCCAAAATATCTATGCATCAATTGATCAGAATGTCTTTTCCATATCATATTCCCTGAACAATGTACTTGCACTTTATAATTTCTTAAACCCAATACTTCTACAATTCTACCTTCCACCCATAGTGGACCTTTACCATAGTTACGTGCAAACACAGCATCATCAACTTTGTACATGTTTTCTTCATTTGAAAGACTATCATTACATTCTTTACTTTCTTTCAGCTTTACATCTACAGTACCTCTGAAATTTCTATAAAACATAATCTCTGCAGGAGCTTTTCCTGTAGCAGAATGTACAGTTCTTCTATAGTTATAAAGAAAACGACAAACTCTAGTAGTATAATCTCCCTCTTTAAATTTTCTTAAACCCTCCTTAAATGTCCTTACAGCTCTTTCTGCAAGACCATTAGAGGCTGGATGATAAGGGGCAGGACAAACATGTTTTATACCATTCTTTTGCAAAAACACCTTCATTTCCTGTGATACAAAATTAGGAGCATTATATGACACTATCATGTCTGGCAAGCCAAAATTAGAAAATACTTTCCTTAGGTGATTTATAGTGACGCCAGATGTTGCAGAACTAGAGAACTGTATATCTAAGAACTTACTATAACAATCAATGACAATTAGAAAATATTTACCATCAATAGGACCTGCATAGTCCATATGGACCCTAGACCATGGTTTTCCCGTATTAGGCCATGACAAAGTATTAGCTGGTGGTTGTTTATAATTCTTAAAACAAATATTACAATTCTTTGTCATCTCTGCAAGGTCTTGGTCAATCTTTGGCCACCAAATCCATTTCCTAGCCTCTGCTTTCATGGCATTTATTCCATTATGACCATTATGTAAATGAGTCAATACCTTACACCTCATTTCTACAGGTATTACAATACGATTCCTGTATAACACTACATCATTATGAAGAGACAATTCATCTTTAACATTACAATATTCCATGAGTGACAAGTTATATTCTTTAGACCAACCAAATCTTAGACAATTAATTAACTGAGACATCACTTTATCTTTCTTATTATATTGTCTAATTACCTTATAAGAAATTTCATCAAAATCAAGCAATTCCACTAATCTTACATACTCAGCAGGAATCCCAGACTGAATTTCATCTTCTACTGGAAGACGGCTAAGTGCATCGGCAATAACATTTTCCTTTCCAGGTTTATGCACTAGATCAAAGTCATATTGAGAAAGTAACAAAGCCCATCTTTGTATCCTAGAATTGGCATTCTGAGGAACTGATTTATCTTTACCAAACAATCCTAAAAGTGGTTTATGGTCCGTTCTGGCCATAAATTTTCTACCCAAAAGAAAATATCTAAATCTTTTGACAGCGAAAATCAAAGACAATCCTTCTTTATCCAACTGTGAATATTTCATCTCAGCACTACTCACTTTCTTACTTGCAAACTAAATGTCTTTCTACTCCATTGACCTTTTGCAATAACACACATCCTACACCAACAGGTGAAGCATCAACTTCTACAATCAAGGGATATGACCCATCAAAATTTACTAACACTTTAGAGTCTACAAAATCTTGCTTAAGACATTTAAATGCATTCTGTTCAATCTTTGTCCATTTAAACTTGGCACCTTTTTTCAATAAATCATACAATGGAGCTGATTTAGTTGACAAATTCTTAATAAATCTACAGTAAAATGTAATCATCCCTAAAAATGAGTGGACCTCTGCTACTGAGGTAGGACATGGAGCATCCAATATTGCTTTAACCTTCTTTGGGGATGGTTTTATTCCTTCACTTGATATACAGTAACCTAAATATTCAATACATTCCATATTTAAAACAGTTTTACTCTTATTTATCTGTACATTATGAGATTGCAACACATTTAAAACTTTCTTGAGTCTCTCATCATGCTCCTCTTTAGTTTCACCACTGACAACTATATCATCCATATATGCAGCAACACCATCAGTATTACATAAGATCTGTGAAATAAATCTTTGAAAAATACCAGGAGAAGAGGACAAACCAAATGGCAACCTCTTGTATTTATACATTCCTTTGTGTGTATTAGTAACTAAAAACTCTTGACTTTGTTCTTCAACAGGTATTTGCAAATATGCATTCTTCAAATCAATCTTAGAAAAAAATTTGCCTTTACCAACACTGCACAAGTTCATCAATCTTAGGCAAGGGGTATTTATCACATTGTATTTGCTTATTCAAATGCTTGAAATCTGCACATATGCGAATTTTTTTCTTATTCTCTTTTAACACAGGTACAATAGGCGCAGCCCATTCACTATGAGAAACAGATTCTATAATATTTTCACTTACAAGTTTATCAATGGCCACTTCAACCATCTCTTTATGGTAAAATGGAACAGTATGTGCTTTTACAAACTTTGGAATAGCATCAATCTTTAAATGAATTTCAGCTACAATGCTAGAAATAGGTTTGCTTACATCAACATTATAATCCTCAAACACTTGTTCAACACTTACATTATGAACATTGTTAACCTTGGTACTTTCATCTAATCCTGCCAAATAAATACCAACTTGTTTCATTAGATTTTTACCACATAAATTTGTATTCTTTGAACCAACAACATAAAAGACTTGTGATACATTATATCCATTATGCACAACAGGAGCAATCACTTTTCCCAAAACCTTTATATTAAAATCATCATAAGCCTGTAAGGGTTTCTTACATTGTTCAACTTTCAAATTCAACTTCTCAACCCAATCTTTATTCAAAGTTGAAACAGTAGCACCACTATCAACCTCAAAAGGAACTTGAATCTTATTAACAGAAAAATAAAATTGTTCAGCATGAACAGCATAGATTTTATCTCTGACAGTTAACACTTTATCATCCTCATCATCATTATCACTTAATGATATATCTTGATCATCCACAAGCTTTACAGTTTTCCTACTATTAAACTTAGGTTTACTACTAAAATCTTTCTTGCTTGGTTTATTTGAACCTTTAGCTGTACTATAACCACTCTCTCTTTTGGCTTCTTTACAAACCTTCTGTAAATGACCCTTTTTATGACAATTATTACATGATAAATGCTTAAATCTACAATAAAAGCTGTCATGAGAGAAACCACAATGTTGACAAGATAAACCTACATATTTTCTTCTTACAACCTGAACCTGTGACTGAACCTCATCTTTCTCACTTCCAAATGTTTTTTCCATGTTCAAAATTCTCTCCAAAACAGCCTGAGAGGTCATTACTTGGAGATCTATGTTGAGAGCCACTAAATTTGATACAATAAACTTCAGCATCTACAGCCATAAATAACTGATCTCTTACTCTACCATCATATTGGTTGCCAAAATTACAATGCTTTGCTAGAGCCTTTAAATCAGCATACAATTCTTTTACACTCTCATCCTTCCTTTTTTTTTCTTTGCTGGAAGGCTATCAAACTTCTGTAATAAGAAGGCTTAACAATAAAATGACCTTTCAATAACTGAACCAATTCTGCATAAGACTTTGTGTGGGGCAAATCAGGAGCACAAAGATTGCATAAAACACTAAAAACATCAGTACCCAATGACACAAGCAGGAGATTTTTATTTCTCGTCAGCCTCAGTGACATTTAAATGACTAAAATGTGCCTCTAATAGGCTTAGCCATAATTCCAAGGAAATTTTCGATGGATTAAAACAATCAATTCTAATCTGATTCAACGACGACGACATTGCGGACCTATTCTGTAATATTACCAGTATCCACAAACACTTAGGCTAATGTAGCACCCAAACAACCAACGATTCGATATGCTAGGATAGCAAAAACGTATGCTAGGCTTGAAGAAACATGCGCCCCAAACTGCAGCAACATCATACAGGGCACCTAGGCTTAAATCCAACACTAGCCTAGTCGAGATGAATCATGCAGCATCAATCCAGGATCCAATTAGGCATAACCATGGTAGCCTAATCCCGGCGTCGGCAAACAAAATATTTGGCACCTACCAGAAATCTTGCAAGACGAATCTATTTAAGCCAGTAATATAACCAAACTTGAGAGGTTTCCCATATCCATGGCGGGTTCACTCGTCGCCAAATGTTAAGGTTTGAACTAATAAGAAGCAGAAATCATGGCTTCCAGTTTATTGTTGCAAGATGGGTGCCGGTCGGTTCAATCAACATAAACGTTAGAAAACCAACAACGGGTATAAGTACAATGAAAACAAAAGAGGTGCGATAAAGGGGATAACTTTATTATAAATAAAGGGTTAGATCACTTCTATCATAACAAATCTTACTTAATAGAAATTTATTTGTGCCCGGCAGTTCAATCCACTTCTTAGTTGTAGCTGGAATAAAACATTTTGATTCTGATTGGTATTGAAACTGACAGAAGAAACTGCACAACTGCTTTCAATGACTGTATTCTTGGAAATGCGTGTAGGACAAGTAGAGCCCGATGCAAAGGATTATTATCCTTGTGATAAATTTTATCAAACAAGCAATGGACTAACGGCACGTCTAAGTAAGAAGTCGGTGCTTAATTCAGTAATAAGAAACGTAATTGCATGCAAGTTTCATATAATACTGTAAGGTAAGAATCTACAGCCTGTGACCAAACTAGGGAGCAATGCTCAAGTCAAGGAAGTATAAAAGCAATTAAAGAATTCCTTATAATAAATTTGTCACCTAAAATTCTAAAAGACTTCTTCGAGATGCCAACTTTTTTTGCAACGATTATGTTGTTAAAAAATCAACTTGTTTTCAAAATTTACCTTCACAATCTTGAAAAAAATAACATAATGGAACATTATCAATAGAGAGATTGGCATGTGGAGGATCACGAGGTCTGGACCAGCTTATCATATTTATTTGTCTTATTAACAGTTATCTTCATGCTCCATATTTTGCACCAAACATCAAATATAGCAAGATCTCTGTTCAGAGACTCGGCGACAGCTTCTCTCATGTTTAGAAATGGAATAACAGTATTTAAAGTAGCATCGTTAGCATAGGCAACTAGTGTATATTCCAGATCTCTCCACATGGCTTGAAAATACAGGATGAAAACTAGAAGCCAAAGGACAGCTTAGTTCATATTTCTGAAATAACTGTAATGTCCATCTACCACCATCCTTAGAGTCCTGTTACTTAAAGAATGCACATTAATTTTGAGAAAAGATCCATCAACAACCATTTTTAAATTTAAAAATGAAAGCCTCAATATTAAGACAACAAAACTCGCACTAAAGTAAAGTCCAATAATGCGTAACTGCTAACCACAGTCCAATGCTTTTTGCAGACCTGAAGAAATTGTTAGAAGCACATCACAAGTGCCCAGATCTTTATGAAAACTAAACTGCAGATACGGAAAAAATAAATCCAACACACACTACATGACTATAAGGGCACTTACGTTACGAGTCCTCCAGCAAGAGGAAAAACATTCAGACTTGATCAATTTTCGATATATCACTGGCGATTTTGGTACCAATAGACCAGCACATCACTGAAGGAAGAATGTGTTCATTATTAATTAAAAGAAAGCTATATTCTCTGAGGCAGATGTCACCTTTAGATTATCTCTCATTATGAGAGAATATTTAAGTTACGTATGTATATTTAAATATACCATTATTTTTATGTGATACAGCATTAAGAGTGTAAGAATACTATGATATGCACATTACAAGATATTCCTGAATAAAAAATCAAGGTAAGTGTTCACATTGTTTCTATATGAAGAAGGGCTAATACAGAGAACCCAAAAGCTTTTAAACATTGATTAAAAAAACGAATCCTTTTCGCTTTTGATGCATACCAGCTGATATTATAATTTCAGCTATGCCTCATATACCTGAAACTGGCTATTTTATATAAATATAAACCGGAAGTCCTGTATTATGATGAGACATCTAGAAAGGACTTGTGTCATAATGATATATATTGTAATATTGGTGATGTCTGGAAGAGCATATATAGTTTGGTCTGCTGCAGATTTGGATGTGACAAAGTCTACTGTTGCTACAAAACCTTTAGAATTATTACTTGCAACATCCATATATAGGACCATTTCATCTGTTGAACTAACAATTGTTTTACCCTCAAGTGCATTACGACAATATCTGAAGAAAAAATGTCTTTATTAGTAAAAACTCGTATTGCTTTTGAAGATATCACAGAGATTTCAAATAAATTTTGCCGTATGGAATATAGTATTACTGAACTCTTGACATTGGGGCTTCAAGATCTTCAGCTGGAATGCATCTTGAACCATGACAGCTATTACTATAGATACAACAACCGATGACTTTCCTTTCGGAATCAATTTGCAGTATGTATCAGTGTTGTTAAATGAAAAGTCAATCTAGCTTGAGATAAAACAACTCTGTGTTGCCTGCTTCAGCCAACCTACTAACATTAAATAATTTCAGAGGAAAATACCTGTCTCTTTGCATGTTTCATGGAGGGAACACTACCTAAGGAGGCTAAAATGCTAGTCATATTCAAGCTATATTTTTGCATATTTTTTTTTGCGTATTTTTTAGTAATTTTCTTCTTTTGAATCTTATTTCTCTACAAATATTCGCTCCATAAAGGTTTTTCATATACTGGCAGCTCTAGTCTCTAATTTATGGCAGTCTCAAATTATAATATAGTTCGAGGTATGTTTTTTTCTCTTTCATTATGTATTGCGTAATAGACAGCAACTTCCTAGGGAACTCATGATTAGACTTAGATTGCTTCTGTAATGATTCAAAGCTAATCAGTTGGATCAAAATAACTTTCATACTTTCCATGCCTTATGATGGATGCTTTCTCAAGCTGACATCTATACCAGTGAGAGTGGACGTCATACGTAACTGCATTTACATGTTTCATATGCCTCTTTTCATGAGTGTGACACCAGGACAGGCAAGAAAACTGCCCTCATCACGCTCGGGCACCAAGAATACATTAAGACAAAGAAAAAGAAAAAGTTTAAGGATAAGGCAGAAATAAGGGAATGATACACAATGGAAAAGGACAGGTTGAAAAAATGGCCGAAGTATTGAGGACCTAGAGATATGGCAGGATTAGGCCCTGAAAATGACGATAGATCCACTTTTTGAAGGAAGCTAGGTTATAAGAATTAGGAAAGACAGAAAGAGAAAGAGAGTTCTAGAGTCTGGAGGTGGATGGGAAGAAACAGTTGCTGCACCGACCAATCGGCTAGATAGGAATGAGTGGAGGAAGTTTGTGTATAGGTGACACAGACCAAAGGGAATTCTTGCACCTGCTAGCTCAGCGAACTGTGATGAACGGGTGTGAGGGCAGTTGCCTTGTGATGAAGCGGTGGAGATAAACCAGTTGCGGCTGTTGGGCGTCACTGTAGAATATCCTTGCCCGCCTACCTTGAGGGTGACCCAAGCAGGGTGGTAGAGAGGGAAAATGTGGTAACCCTTTATCCCCGAGAAGCTAAGCAGAGTAGCTGAGGTATGTGTGGATCGTGGTGAAAGCGTGTTTCTTAGCTAGGCCAACCCCCTTACAAGGGGGAATAGGGTCATGTATATGCATGGATGTACAAAGCTCCACACAGTACCTGTGAGATGAAACCACTTGGCTAGTGTTACGTGGCCTCGGGAGTGGAGAAGGGATGCAACTCGCCAACTCTTCAGAGAAGTGATGAAAGTAGTAGCATAGAAAAGAGAAAGGGATGACACCTTACAGTGAGGGTATTTCGCCTGTCAACAAAACAATACATAAAACAGAAACTTACATTTCTCCATAGTACTTTCCTCTATTTCTAATTTCAAGGAAAGAGGACCAACATTCATGGTAAAGCGATTCAATATCGAACTTTGAGAAGGTGACCATAACCTTGTGACCTTTTGGAGCTTTTATGTTGTACACACACCACGAGTCTGAAAAATATTACAGCCTATATTTTTTAAAGGAAAACAAAGCTATACATTTTTATTGTAAGAAGAATAACTTGCATTTTGTTTATTCGTTATATTATTCTCACTGATACTTAGTTTTACTTACTAGGAGGAATAAAAGATGGATAATTAGGTGACATAATCTCTGTCTTCTCATCTATATCACGGCTGCAGTTTGGAAATAAATTCTCTGCAAATCGAAAATCGAAAATATCGTGCACTATTACTTCTGTTGCAAACATATTCACAAAAAAATAGTAAATACAAATTTTTTCTCATTTTTAACGAAAAGTAATGCTTTGTTGATAACAAATTAATAAACACTAAATGGAAGATACTGAGAAGTAGAAATAAAAATGAAAAAATTACAGTTTCGTCTTCTCTTCTCTGAAAAATATGGAATAATACATAATTTACTGAAGGCCTCCATGTTGCCATTTGTGTATGTTCACTTCATAGTCGTATGGAGATATTACTTAGACTGAAACGCAAGTTACACCTTTAGCCTACATAAAACCATGAGCCAACGAAGAGCCTAGGCATACAAAATCTCCAAGCTACCTCTGGGGGTGGGAAAAGAGATGTCATGTTGGGTTTAATGTCATCATTTCGAGAGTCAATATGAGAGAGAGAGAAAAAAAAGAAAAATGGCAAATAACGAGAGATGGAAAGAAGAGCTTTAGCTTACCAAGTCGGAGGAATATACCAAATATATTACTTTGCAAGTCACACGGGATATTTTTTGGTATGTGTTCTCTATCATAGAAGATATATGTGTAATGTCAAAGCAAAGAAAAAACTGGATGCAAGGGAATAAGATTGAACGGTTGCCGGTGTTTCAGTTCCGATATCCATCTGAAATGCTCCTCAGAACGTCAGCCGGGGCAAGCCCCAACCCCCCACTGTGGTGCCCATCACAGCAGTGACCTTCCCAGTAAACAGCTTAAACTCTCGGTCCTGAGCGGGAACCGATCTGTCGACCTCACGAATGCGAGGCCAGCGCGTTACCACTGTACTAGCCAGAAGGATATATGACTATTATAATGTCTCTAATATATATATATATATATATATATATATATATATATATATATATATATATATATATATATATATATATATATATATATATACATATATATATATATATATATATATATATATATATATATATATATATATATATATATATATATATATATATATATATATATATATACAAATAAATATATATATATATATATATATATATATATATATATATAATATATATATATATATATATATATATATATATATATATATATATATATATATATACATATATATATATACATATATATATATATATATATATATATATATATATATATATATATATATATATATATAGTATATATATATATATATATATATATATATATATACTATATATATATGAATAATTTTTTACCCCGACCGGGACTCGAACCTAGGACTTATGATTACTAAGTCAAGGCGCTACCACTACACCACAGTAGGTTAAAAGGAATCCAACCTTATAGCTTATATCTACTATACTTAGGAATGAACGCATTCTATCTGAATGCCACTATGTTCATATTACAGATTCCCCAACCTCACTCGTGGCTTCATTTTAGCATTTAATTCAATTCCCAATCTCATTCGGGCATGAAATATCAAATAAGCACATTACATATGTGAAAACATGAATCATTTTTTACCCCGACCGAGACTCGAACCTAGGACTTATGATTACTAAGTCAAGGCGCTACCACTACACCACAGAAGGTTAAAAGGAATCCAACCTTATAGCTTATATCTGCTATACTTAGGAATGAACGCATTCTATCTGAATGCCACTATGTTCATATTACAGATTCCCCAACCTCACTCGTGGCTTCATTTTAGCATTTAATTCAATTCCCAATCTCATTCAGGCATGAAATATCAAATAAGCACATTACATATGTGAAAACATGAATCATTTTTTACCCCGACCGAGACTCGAACCTAGGACTTATGATTACTAAGTCAAGGCGCTACCACTACACCACAGAAGGTTAAAAGGAATCCAACCTTATAGCTTATATCTGCTATACTTAGGAATGAACGCATTCTATCTGAATGCCACTATGTTCATATTACAGATTCCCCAACCTCACTCGTGGCTTCATTTTAGCATTTAATTCAATTCCCAATCTCATTCGGGCATGGAATATCAAATAAGCACATTACATATGTGAAAACATGAATCATTTTTTACCCCGACCGAGACTCGAACCTAGGACTTATGATTACTAAGTCAAGGCGCTACCACTACACCACAGAAGGTTAAAAGAAATCCAACCTTATAGCTTATATCTGCTATACTTAGGAATGAACGCATTCTATATGAATGTCACTATGTTCATATTACAGACTCCCCAACCTCACTCGTGGCTTCATTTTAGCATTTAATTCAATTCCCAATCTCATTCGGGCATGAAATATCAAATAAGTAAAAAATGATTCATGTTTTCACATATGTAATGTGCTTATTTGATATTTCATGCCCGAATGAGATTGGGAATTGAATTAAATGCTAAAATGAAGCCACGAGTGAGGTTGGGGAATCTGTAATATGAACATAGTGGCATTCAGATAGAATGCGTTCATTCCTAAGTATAGCAGATATAAGCTATAAGGTTGGAATCCTTTTAACCTTCTGTGGTGTAGTGGTAGCGCCTTGACTTAGTAATCATAAGTCCTAGGTTCGGGTCCTGGTTGGGGTAAAAAATGATTCATGTTTTCACATATGTAATGTGCTTATTTGATATTTCATGCCCGAATGAGATTGGGAATTGAATTAAATGCTAAAATGAAGCCACGAGTGAGGTTGGGGAATCTGTAATATGAACATAGTGGCATTCAGATAAAATGCGTTCATTTCTAAGTATAGCAGATATAAGCTATAAGGTTGGATTCCTTTTAACCTTCTGTGGTGTAGTGGTAGCGCCTTGACTTAGTAATCATAAGTCCTAGGTTCGAGTCCTGGTCGGGGTAAAAAATGATTCATGTTTTCACATATGTAATGTGCTTATTTGATATTTCATGCCCGAATGAGATTGGGAATTGAATTTAATGCTAAAATGAAGCCACGAGTGAGGTTGGGGAATCTGTAATATGAACATAGTGGCATTCAGATAGAATGCGTTCATTCCTAAGTATAGCAGATATAAGCTATAAGGTTGGATTCCTTTTAACCTTCTGTGGTGTAGTGGTAGCGCGTTGACTTAGTAATCATAAGTCCTAGGTTCGAGTCCCGGTCGGGGTAAAAAATGATTCATGTTTTCGAATATGTAATGTGCTTATTTGATATTTCATGCCCGAATGAGATTGGGAATTGAATTAAATGCTAAAATGAAGCCACGAGTGAGGTTGGGGAATCTGTAATATGAACATAGTGGCATTCAGATAGAATGCGTTCATTCCTAAGTATAGCAGATATAAGCTATAAGGTTGGATTCCTTTTAACCTTTTGTGGTGTAGTGGTAGCGCCTTGACTTAGTAATCATAAGTCCTAGGTTCGAGTGCCGGTCGGGATAAAATATGATTCATGTTTTCACATATGTAATGTGCTTATTTGATATTTCATGCCCGAATGAGATTGGGAATTGAATTAAATGCTAAAATGAAGTCACGAGTGAGGTTGGGGAATCTGCAATATGAACATAGTGGCATTCAGATAGAATGCGCTCATTCCTAAGTATAGCAGATATAAGCTATAAGGTTGGATTCCTTTTAACCTTCTGTGGTGTAGTGGTAGCGCCTTGACTTAGTAATCATAAGTCCTAGGTTCGAGTCCCGGTCGGGGTAAAAAATGATTCATGTTTTCACATATGTAATGTGCTTATTTGATATTTCATGCCCGAATGAGATTGGGAATTGAATTAAATGCTAAAATGAAGCCACGAGTGAGGTTGGGGAATCTGTAATATGATCATAGTGGCATTCAGATAGAATGCGTTCATTCCTAAGTATAGCAGATATAAGCTATAAGGTTGGCTTCCTTTTAACCTTCTGTGGTGTAGTGGTAGCGCATTGACTTAGTAATCATAAGTCCTAGGTTCGAGTCCCGGTCGGGGTAAAAAATGATTCATGTTTTCGAATATGTAATGTGCTTATTTAATATCTCATGCCCGAATGAGCTTGGGAATTGAATTAAATGCTAAAATGAAGCCACGAGTGAGGTTGGGGAATCTGTAATATGAACATAGTGGCATTCAGATAGAATGCGTTCATTCCTAAGTATAGCAGATATAAGCTATAAGGTTGGATTCCTTTTAACCTTCTGTGGTGTAGTGGTAGCGCCTTGACTTAGTAATCATAAGTCCTAGGTTCGAGTCCCGGTTGGGGTAAAATATGATTCATGTTTTCACATATGTAATGTGCTTATTTGATATTTCATGCCCGAATGAGATTGGGAATTGAATTAAATGCTAAAATGAAGCCACGAGTGAGGTTGGGGAATCTGTAATATGAACATAGTGGCATTCAGATAGAATGCGTTCATTCTTAAGTATAGCAGATATAAGCTATAAGGTTGGATTCCTTTTAACCTTCTGTGGTGTAGTGGTAGCGCCTTGACTTAGTAATCATAAGTCCTAGGTTCGAGTCCTGGTCGGGGTAAAATATGATTCATGTTTTCACATATGTAATGTGCTTATTTGATATTTCATGCCCGAATGAGATTGGGAATTGAATTAAATGCTAAAATGAAGCCACGAGTGAGGTTGGGGAATCTGTAATATGAACATTGTGGCATTCAGATAGAATGCGTTCATTCCTAAGTATAGCAGATATAAGCTATAAGGTTGGATTCCTTTTAACCTTCTGTGGTGTAGTGGTAGCGCATTGACTTAGTAATCATAAGTCCTAGGTTCGGGTCCCGGTCGGGGTAAAAAATGATTCATGTATTCACATATGTAATGTGCTTATTTGATATTTCATGCCCGAATGAGATTGGGAATTGAATTAAATGCTAAAATGAAGCCACGAGTGAGGTTGGGGAATCTGTAATATGAACATAGTGGCATTCAGATAGAATGCGTTCATTCCTAAGTATAGCAGATATAAGCTATAAGGTTGGATTCCTTTTAGCCTTCTGTGGTGTAGTGGTAGCGCCTTGACTTATTAATCATAAGTCCTAGGTTCGAGTCCCGGTCAGGGTAAAATATGATTCATGTTTTCACATATGTAATGTGCTTATTTGATATTTCATGCCCGAATGAGATTGGGAATTGAATTAAATGCTAAAATGAAGCCACGAGTGAGGTTGGGGAATCTGTAATATGAACATAGTGGCATTCAGATAGAATGCGTTCATTCCTAAGTATAGCAGATATAAGCTATAAGGTTGGATTCCTTTTAACCTTCTGTGGTGTAGTGGTAGCGCCTTGACTTAGTAACCATAAGTCCTAGGTTCGGGTCCCGGTCGGGGTAAAAAATGATTCATGTTTTCACATATGTAATGTGCTTATTTGATATTTCATGCCCGAATGAGATTGGGAATTGAATTAAATGCTAAAATGAAGCCACGAGTGAGGTTGGGGAATCTGTAATATGAACATAGTGGCATTCAGATAGAATGCGTTCATTCCTAAGTATAGCAGATATAAGCTATAAGGTTGGATTCCTTTTAACCTTCTGTGGTGTAGTGGTAGCGCCTTGACTTAGTAATCATAAGTCCTAGGTTCGAGTCCCGGTCGGGATAAAAAATGATTCATGTTTTCACATATGTAATGTTCTTATTTGATATTTCATGCCCGAATGAGATTGGGAATTGAATTTAATGCTAAAATGAAGCCACGAGTGAGGTTGGGGAATCTGTAATATGAACATAGTGGCATTCAGATAGAATGCGTTCATTCCTAAGTATAGCAGATATAAGCTATATGGTTGGATTCCTAATAATCTTCTGTGGTGTAGTGGTAGCGCCTTGACTTAGTAATCATAAGTCCTAGGTTCGAGTCCCGGTCGGGGTAAAATATGATTCATGTTTTCACATATGTAATGTGCTTATTTGATATTTCATGCCCGAATGAGATTGGGAATTGAATTAAATGCTAAAATGAAGCCACGAGTGAGGTTGGGGAATCTGTAATATGAACATAGTAGCATTCAGATAGAATGCGTTCATTCCTAAGTATAGCAGATATAAGCTATAAGGTTGGATTCCTTTTAACCTTCTGTGGTGTAGTGGTAGCGCCTTGACTTAGTAATCATAAGTCCTAGGTTCGAGTCCCGGTCGGGGTAAAATATGATTCATGTTTTCACATATGTAATGTGCTTATTTGATATTTCATGCCCGAATGAGATTGGGAATTGAATTAAATGCTAAAATGAAGCCACGAGTGAGGTTGGGGAATCTGTAATATGAACATAGTGGCATTCAGATAGAATGCGTTCATTCCTAAGTATAGCAGATATAAGCTATAAGGTTGGATTCCTTTTAACCTTCTGTGGTGTAGTGGTAGCGCCTTGACTTAGTAATCATAAGTCCTAGGTTCGAGTCCCGGTCGGGGTAAAAAATGATTCATGTTTTCGACATATGTAATGTGCTTATTTGATATTTCATGCCCGAATGAGATTGGGAATTGAATTAAAAGCTAAAATGAAGCCACGAGTGAGGTTGGGGAATCTGTAATATGAACATAGTGGCATTCAGATAGAATGCGTTCATTCCTAAGTATAGCAGATATAAGCTATAAGGTTGGATTCCTTTTAGCCTTCTGTGGTGTAGTGGTAGCGCCTTGACTTAGTAATCATAAGTCCTAGGTTCGAGTCCCGGTCGGGGTAAAATATGATTCATGTTTTCACATATGTAATGTGCTTATTTGATATTTCATGCCCGAATGAGATTGGGAATTGAATTAAATGCTAAAATGAAGCCACGAGTGAGGTTGGGGAATCTGTAATATGAACATAGTGGCATTCAGATAGAATGCGTTCATTCCTAAGTATAGCAGATATAAGCTATAAGGTTGGATTCCTTTTAACCTTCTGTGGTGTACTGGTAGCGCCTTGACTTAGTAATCATAAGTCCTAGGTTCGAGTCCCGGTCGGGGTAAAAAATGATTCATGTTTTCACATATGTAATGTGCTTATTTGATATTTCATGCCCGAATGAGATTGGGAATTGAATTAAATGCTAAAATGAAGCCACGAGTGAGGTTGGGGAATCTGTAATATGAACATAGTGGCATTCAGATAGAATGCGTTCATTCCTAAGTATAGCAGATATTAGCTATAAGGTTGGATTCCTTTTAACCTTCTGTGGTGTAGTGGTAGCGCCTTGACTTAGTAATCATAAGTCCTAGGTTCGAGTCCCGGTCGGGGTAAAAAATGATTCATGTTTTCACATATGTAATGTGCTTATTTGATATATATATATATATATATATATATATATATATATATATATATATATATATATATATATATATATATATATATATATATATATATATATATATATATATATATATATATATATATATATATATATACATATATATATATTTGTATATATATATATATATATATATATATATATATATATATATATATATATATATATATATATATATATATATATATATATATATATATATATATATATATATATATATATATATATATATTAGAATAGAGAAATGTTTTGCGAATTAAAAAGCACTTTGCGAAATTCATTCAATATTGGATTTATTACTGCTGCAATGTTAAGACAATCTCCAGATCAAATACTTCACCATACAGTGGATTCTATTCAAGTAAGGTGATGAGCTACCTCTGCCTCCTATGTTCATTCTTACTTTACCACTTTCTCTACTATTCCTCCTATCTGCCTTGGAGTTAGGATATTTCTCTCCAAGTGAGGTGTTAAAAACCCTCTGCCTCCCATGCTCGCGCCCTCTTTATCACTTGCCTTACAATTTATCCTTTCTGTCTTGGAATTTTGTGGGTTCAGTCCAAATGTGTCACACTCTCTTTCCCTCATACTACATTTTCTTCTTTCCTTCTCTTTGAAATGGAGGCAAGAATACCTCTTCTTGCATTTCCTGCGTGTCATAAATCAGCTAAATGGGGCAAAGGGAGGGGATGGGATACCACCTCCATGTATATTCCTCCCGCTAAGAGTCAAGATTTTGCTCTGACTTGGCTACCCCCTTTTTAGGGTGGATTACAGTCCTTGCATAGAATAGATGATTTCTATTAGAAGGATATGCTGACATATTTCTATTACTCTCTGTGAGAAAGTCAATTTCTGTTTCAATTGAGACCTATCAGTAAAATGAATCTGTAGTGATGAGGATAAGAATTTTAGACATAATTCAGACTGCCAGTATTTTTCCTTGAGTATTGTAACATAGAGTATTCCCAAGTCAGACAGCCGTTTCGGTTTCTTGTCTAAATGGCATATCAAGAATCACAGGGAAGAGTTATGCTTTTAATACCACTCGTAGATCTGGAAATTTCCAGTTTATAAGAAAGGAGGTTTTGAGTTGCAAAACTTGGCCATCTCTATTACCTACTTGAGTAGTACGTTATTCAAAAGCTCTTTTAGATTAGTATAGATTGCTAGATTCTCTCTTAGTGTATACTGTAGTGGAAGGGAAGACCAATTCAGCACAAAATCTTTACAACCTCAAACGCCTAGGCTCTTCAGTGACACTAGCTTTCAGAAGAGTGAAAAATTCATTGTGTCGCCCTCTGTGGAAACCATCTTAACAGAGAATGAACCAGTTAAGAAAGGAAGCATCTAAAAAGCAGTTTCAGAATTAATATTCTCAATTTTCTTTTTAGTCAAGGGTGTGTAGTAAATAGTGTGGAGGTTTTTTATTTTAATTAAATATTTGTTTGGAGTGTATACACGACAACTCAGACAGGTTACTTGAATACCTTTGGGCAATTTCTACTAGAGGGTAAAATCCAATATAACTTTGTATCATTTTACGTTTCTGTATTAATAAGCAATGCATATGGGAAATAAAATTAATTTAATTTATTTAATGAGCGATTGTTTTTGAACATAAATCCGCTTTTATAATAGTCTTTACGTTAAACAATCTAGCTTTGTTAGACACCAAAAAAGTAGTTTAGAATGTTACCAAAGGCATACTGTCTAACAAACAAGGAACAGCTTTTACATAGTTGGACAGATTTACGGTGCCTCAAACCAGGAATGTCTAAGTACAAGATTAAATGTTTTTAGCTAAAACCAAAGGCTGGATTTTTTTTCCCTGATTGTCAGTGTCCCAGTAAGCAGTCTTTGGTCACTGGAGAGGGGTAATGAATACAACTACAACATGTGTCAGTATGAGAAGACAAGGTAGGTTACATTTTAAGCTTAGGAAAACTCTAGAAAATATCTTCTGTTTGAAATTAAAATCCACAAAAACTGCGTGTCAACTTACACTTCGAAGATGTAACATAAAATACTTATGGTTGGAAACTGACTGAAAATGTTTACTTTTTATGTGTTCAGCTGCCAGTTGAATGGTGTTGGACACAGGCAGGTTGGAGCTGGGTAGTTAAAGCTGGATGCCTTTCCTAAAACTCCATGGTAAGGAACCAAAATGAAGAAAGTAAAAATTTACTTCCTTTGAATGCAAGACATTCTCTGATTTATGGTGACGAATACTATCCAACAAACTGAAATATCTAAATGTGCGGAAGAAAGTTGTACAGTCCCATACAGTAAAAATGAACAGATAATATTACGTGTATGTGCTGTAAGGAGCAATTCAAAAGCTGTGGAGGTGAAACCAAAAACTCAGGGTTTATTTTTGCACTACATGCAAAGGTTGCTCATTACTATGATGAATGTCAGAGAGCATTTACAGCAGATAATAATGTATTCACTGCGTCTCGATCAACTGCATTGGCTAGCACCTCAGGAAGCATCACATTAGCCTCTTATGCAGAAAATCACATATGATTTATCAAGAATGTATGACTCTATGGAAATTCAGCAAATGCACAATGAATAGTTGAATACATATAATTCCAAAATTGATGTTTCCAACTGAACAGAGAGAATCAGATTGCTCAAAAGACAATTACAACACTTTCGTATCAACATTGTCTTTTGCAAATAGTAGTATGTACTCGAGGATTAGCTTGCCTGATACAAATTACTTTGTAGCAACAAATGCCAGGGATATTATGATAGAGATATGCTAGGAAATTAAAGAGGAGATTAAGTCAAAGAAAAAAAAGAAGACAAGAAGCTGCAAGTTTGATAATTTTTCCAAAGAGAAAGCAGTCGTTGACAGTTGTAAAACGCTTCTTCGATTGATATCCAGTTTTGTATCAAAGAATGAGGTGATCTAAATATCTGTATCACTTATTCTGGCAAATCAGGTGCTATTATTCAAATTTGTAGCAAGATAACTCTTGGTATGGCACTACAGATTCGTCACTTCTCAATATCCATGGAGATGAATTATGCAACGATGGAACGAATGATGAATAGGGATCTCCAGAACTCAATACAAGGTATACATGACTTGCTGTGTATCTATAGCTCTATTTTTCCTCGGAAAATATCTTTCTGTACCCTCTGATTAGCAATATATTTATTGATTGACGCCGTGTAACACATTAAAGAGATTGAACAAGTACTGATCAAGCTTGCAGGTACATTAGCATGCCATCCATTTATCAACTTGAATCTACAGTAATTGACAATGCATCAATCTTCTTCTTCTCATCTTTAACCCATTTTTATATGGGGTCGCCGTTGTGAATGGGTCGTTTCCATCTATTTGTGTTCTATGCTTCATTTTCATCATTACCCTTCCATTGCAAGTCTTTCCCTATACAATCACGCCATATTTTTCTTGGTCCTCCTCTCCTCCTTTTACCCCAAACTTCCATCTCCATTGTATGTCTTCCAACATGATGTTCGTCCCGTCGTAACAGGTGTCCATACCATCTAAACCTTCCCTCCTGTATTTTCTTTGATAATTCAACTACCTTTGTCGATCCTCTTATATACTCATTCCTAATTCTATCCAACCTTGTTACTCCAGACATCCACCTCAACATTATCACTTCTGCTACATCCATCCTTTTCTCCTCTGTCTTCCTCATACTTTGATTGACAATGTATCATTCAAAGACAGAAAGAATATATACCTTCAAATCAGATGTTAGAATTCCTCTCTAATTGACATTTGCAAGTCTTGCTGTCTATATGTAGACTATAATATTTATATGATTTATGTATTACTTACATTTTAGATATTCTTTAATTAAATACCAATCTAGAAAAGGATTCAGTTATAAAAAAAATATTTTATTCTAAAAGAACTTACTGTACTTGCATAGCTTCCTGTGCTGCACAATATTGGAATCTGACAGAATATGCTATGACCGTCATATAAGGACTTTTGCTATTTTACCTATGGGTGTGAGCCCTATAGCTAGCCACAAAAGCCACAATATGTCATGGTGTCAGGTGCAAGAGATCCCAGAGCATTTATTGGAAAGACTGTGAGAATGTAATTCTACTCTGAAGGGGAAAAGAGAAGCTCTCACAATGTCGGGGTGACTCTGTTACCATTGTCATCTCTTTAAGGTACCATGTTATAAATTTCGTAACCATGACCTCTTTCTTTAGACGGCACTGAGGTATTCTTTCAAGATTTTTAAATATACCTTGTTAGCTCAGAGAAAGTTGAAAAGAAGGATACAATGGTCCTCTTACTTCACTGTGAAGGTAGGGAACTGTTGAACAACAATGCACTACCCATTGAGGAAGATAACAAAACGAATTAAAAGCTATTGATTGATGGCCTTAATGAAGATTTTTGAAGGTATCTATATAACACCAGAGTGCAGCAGTCACACAGATGTCTTCTGACAGTTTTGTCATAAACATATGAAAGAGAACTAAAAATTACAAGCTTGGCACTCTCAAAGACGTTTTAATTAGAGCAGAATTATTTATGACATTTTTTAATTTTTTTAATTTTTAATTTTAGAATTTCAGAGGTAGATTGTTGAGGCTAGATGAATCAACTGTAGAAGAAGTGTTGATGCAATGTAGAATTCAATAATAAGTGAGCAACACATGAAGGTACTGTCTACTGTAGCAAGCAAGAAAATTCACTTACCTAAGTCCAAGCTTAAGTCTAAGAAAAGAAAAAAGAAATGGAAAATAGAAGGCAAGTCAAGGTGCAAATATTGCATGTTTCCAGCACATTCTACGTCGCAGTCTGTCCTGCAGATGATAAAGAGTGTTTGAAATTTGTGACGACAAGGCCATTCCTAGAGTAGATGTACCTATATAGGAACTCAGAAACACCCTATGAGGAACATTTGGCAAACCTGCAGAGAAGAAGACGAGTCATCTGGATCTGATGAGGGGTGCGAGATAGTCGTGCCCAGCCTCTGTATCTGTAATAACGGTTGTGCGCCTATGTTTCATTCGTTTATGTCATATAGGGGGGATGAAGAGGAATTTACTGTACTTAAGATTCAAAATCATGATGTTGAAGTAATTGCTCAAGTATTTACAAAATCGAAAGTGATTGTAATACCTAAAAGTATGTACAATAAATTGAAACAAAGACTTAAAATCTTGAGAACAAGGATTGGCCTTATAGCCTTTACAGGTGAAAAAGTTATTCCAACGAGGAAAATTGAGATCATAGGTTCTGGTGACTCTAAAAATATCAGCTGATGATGCAAATTGTAGATTTTGAGTGTATAACTTTGCTGATAAAAGTACCAGTCAAATGTTAAGTGTGATTAAGTTAGTGAGACAGCTTGCTGGAGAGTCAAACACACTCTCTAAACTTCTAAAATATTCTAGACTAAATATACTGATCTTTTTTATGGTTTGGGAAGTCTTAACGGTGAATATCATTTAAACATAGATCCTAGCATAACTCCAGTGGCAGACTCTTCTATGAAGAGTTCTTGTGGTTTTAAGAGGCCGTCTCAAGGATGAGCGAGTTGAAATGGAAGGCAAGCAGTCATAATCAAATAAAGTGGTCAACTGACTGGGTCAGTAGTATTTTTGCAGTGGAGAGAGGTTATAAGCGAAAGTGCTTCTGGACCCGGAGTACCTAAACAAAGCTTTTAAAAGATAACTCAACCCACTACCCACCATTTAGGAAGTATCCACTAGACTTTCTAATACTTAGTGTTTCTGTATTATATGATACCAAGGGTTTTAGGTAAATTTAGGTAGATGAAAAGTCTTCTAGATTATTGACTTTGGTAGGTATCCCTAAATGCATCTTCCCTTTGGAATCAGCCTGGCATCCAAGGTCTATAAGAGGTGTATGCAAGAGTTGTTTGATAACTTAAAAGGAGTAAAAGTACTCATGGACATCTTAATTTATGGCTGTACTGAAGAGGAACATCATGCAATATTAGAAGTTAAACCCAAGAATACTTCAGCCATAGACTGATCATGTAGACTACATTGGCCATAAACTAACTAAAAATGGATTAAAGCCAGATCATAGGAGGGTAGAGGTAATTTCAAAATTTCCAGCCTCTAAAGACAAAACTGAACTGTTGAGATAAATAGGTATGATAAATTATGTAGTTGAATTTGTACTAAGAATATCAGAAATCAATAAGCCTCTGCGATGATTATTGAAGACTGTTGAATCAAGTGGGAACAGACACAAGCAAAATGCTTAAAAAAACTTAGGAAACTTATTAGCAAAATTCCAGCTCAAAAGTTCTGTGATGGAGCTTACCTTTTATAGAAAGATAAACCAGTGACCTATGCAGCCAAGTCCCTCAAACTCAAAGGAGCTACGCAAAGATTGAAAAGTACCTCCTTGCTATCATATTTAGGGCTAATAAATTACATATATACATATACAGGAGAACCCAAGTCACTGTTGAGTCTGATCATGAGCCTTTGGAGATAATTTTCAAAAGGCACTCTCCTCAGCCCCACCCAAGTGCAAAGAATATTAATTACGCTTCAAATATATTTTTGAAGTCAAATATAAAAAGGGTAAAGAAATATATATCACTAATGCCTTGAATAGGGCGATACTATGAAAGTTAGAAACCACAAGTGAATATGGGTAATCTACCTAATGCATATTTTTTTGCTTGACTTTGAAGTGCTCAGAGAAAAAACTAAAGAGGATGCAAGCTTGCATTTACTGAAAGAAGTTACTATGGAGGGTTGGTCCAATGTTATGTTTATTAGAACTTCAGCGATGAAATTATTATGTGATTGTTGTATTATATAAACTGAACCGAGTTATTGTCCCCAATGAGTTGAGGAAGCAACTACTGTACTCAGAAATTTTCAAAGATCTCATTAGAGTATAGAGAAATCGTTAATATTAGCTAGAGACCTTGTGTACTGGCCTGGAAGTATTGCTTAGTTAAAGGATTTGATTAACACTTGTGAAAATATGTAATGCTTTTATTAATTACCAAGTAAAAGAGCCGTTGATGCCCCATGACGTGCTATATCAACCTTGGCAAAAGGTGGGTGCAGTTATTTGGGCTGAATGACAGACAGCATCTACTACTTGTTAATTACTTTAGCAAGTTTGGGAAGTATGATAAACTATAAACTACTTATGCATGTATCATTGCAAAGTGTTATAAGCACCAGTTTGCAAGTCATGAATTCCCTCAAATATTGCATAGTGATAATGGCCTCAATTTCTTTCAAAAATGTTTCAATTTTTGTTTTAAATCGTATAGTGTTATTCACACTTCTTTATCAACCTACCACGTAAAGAGTACTGTACTGGTGGAAAAAGTTGTCCAGACATTAAAGAGCTGATAAATAAAACTCTGAAAGATGGTTAAGATGCTAAGTTGGGATTGTTAGATAAAAATATTCTTGTATAGGAACACCGAGCCCATCTTAATTACTGTTTGGAAGGAGGTCGTACCAAGGGCCCATGCCAACACAAGGTTGGCTTTAACCTCAAACAGCAACAACAAGCTCACAGATTATTACAGCCAGAATCTCAAGATCCACTATCAAAATCATGCTAAAAGAGCCAAAGGCAATAACAGTTCCATGAAATGGGTTCCAAGGAACACTGTTAACTTGAAGAGGGAGATGCAATGAAAAATAAATATGGTTTGAATTCTGAAACTATGGAAGCTATTGTTGTGGCAGGTAGGTTTTTACTTAAGGATAGTACAGGACAAATTTATTTAAGAAAACCAGCATTTCCACAACACCAAAGAAACCTGGCCGTGTAACCTCTAAGTTCTAGTTTCTATTATGAATCAAGGACACCCTTGAAACACAAACCAGGTTCCTTTCAGATATTGCAGGTTGGGATACCTAATAGAGGTTTTGAAGATACAGTGCTTGGAAATAAAGATTGTGACTTAGATTCAAGAGCCCCAGGATTTTTAAGAACACTATGCCATAGGTAAGTGGTACTAGAACATTGAGTGGTTGAATTTATCTATATTCATATATAAGTTTCTGATAGTTTTCCCTAACATAGAGTTCATCTCTTTTAGATTAATCACATTTTCAGCTTCAAAGACCCGAAGGAGTAGCCCCAATAATATTTTTACTTTGCATAAAGAGTATTAGGAATTTATTGAAACTGGTCCTTGCCTACAGTTGAGTTTTGAAAACAAAAATTACAGGGTCCTTTAAAAATCTTAGGTTTGGGATAAAGCTGCCGACTACAAATCTAATGAGCATGCTTAACTAAGATTCACATATATTTTTCATAGTTTGTTTTAATGTCTTCCAAAACCCTCATTCTGCATCTGACAATAAGAGGAGATACCATATGCAAAGAGTGCCTGAGCACTAATGGAAGAACGCAAATTTCAGAGGGTGCACAGGTGGAACAGCCTGGCTCCTCACACTATATCATCTCAAGAAAAACTTTTATATATTCAGGTAGTTGAGAAAGAAGTGTGAAAAATATGATCCATATCAAGAAACTAAGAATAATCCTTTGACCCTTCAAAAGCTATTGCATTTATCAAGATAACCTACAAAGAGGTTGCAATTCACAATTCAACAGGAAAAAACTGATTTCATTTGTACATAGGAGTCATATTCAACATAACATCTACCGAATCTCTATCAGTTCTTCTTTCATTTATCCAGACTTCATCCTTTTCCAAATGTAAATCCAGAGAAAGGGGAATCAATATGGTATGTGGTATATCAAACCCCAAACTCAGCCCCATCATTAGTTTTTGAGTCAAATGTGTTTACCAAATGGGAATGGATGCGTAATGACTGAATTCTCAAGCCTCTGAGTGTCCCTCAAGGCTATCCCTCACTGATTGTAGTAGCTCATAACTCAAAGGGTATGAGTCAGGGAAAATTTATTTGCATGAAATGGATCGGAGGCTCTGCTGAAGCAAGGGGAGTGAAAATCCCAAGAGAAAGGATGTGGAAGACTATTCCCGAAGGATGGAACTCACTCTAGGAAAAAGGTGTTCTCATCCATTCCATACATATTAATATCTCAACTAATAATGAGAACGGAGAAGGTTTTCTTTTCTTAAATATAATTTCAATTTTTAATGATACATGAGGTGTGAATATGATGTTCCTGGTAGAAATATCTCAGGGATATTAAATTAGAGTAGTGATGAATCCTGACTGACCCTTTTATCTACTGACCACTTCAGTGCTTGAATAAAAATGGCCAAAATGAGCATCTCTAAAACATCTTCTTAGAAATAATTCTATTATAATGAAATAACTGAACCTCAACTTTGTGAATATTAACATCGAAACTTTCTTCCACAAAATCATTCAAGTACAAATGATTGAGTGAGGCATTACGTTAAAGAAAAAATTGTTATAATAGCACACGTCAGAGAGCATTAAAATAACTGTTGTATATAACCCACCAATGAACCAGAATAGGCTAGAAGTTTATGAGGAAAGTCATATAGGTACTATTGAAGTCATAAACTCAGTTGTTAACATGGCACGGGAGAGAAATTGTAGGATTTTGATTATGGGAGATTTTAATCATAAAGAGATAGATTGGATAAATCTTGACCCACACAGTGATGAGGACTCATTCAGGGCAAGATTTCTAGATTGCATACAAGGGAATTTCCTACACCAACATGCAATGGAACCTACGAGGGCCAGGGGTGGGGATGAGCCATCACTACTTGATCTAGTATTCACAGATAATGTGTTGGATATTGAAAAAATTGGGTATGAACCACCAATTGGAAAGAGTGACCCCTGTGTGTTGTTGATGGAGTATATCATTGAAGATATTCTGCCTGAGAGTAGAGGCACTGAGGACATGAGGAGGAACTATCCGAAAGGAGATTACATCAAAATGAATGAGCTTTTTGTAGTTATTGAAAGGAGAACGTTATTTTACAACAAATCTGTACAAGAAATGAATGACAACTTTTGTGAGAAATATAGGAAGATAGTAGATTGCTGCATACCTGTCACCAAAGTAGGTGTAATTCATGCCAGAGAGAAATGGTTCGTTAATGAGTGTAAAAGAGCTAAGGAGTGGAGAGACAAATGCTGGAAAAGGTATAGGAGGAGAAAAAACATAAATGCCTGGCAAACCTACAAAAGAGCAAGAAATGACTACCTAAGTAAAAGAAGAGAGGCAGAGAGAGACTATGAGAGGGACATCACCAGGGAGGCTAAAGAAAATCCCAAGCTTTTCCACAGCTTTATCAGAGGAATACTGAAAGTAAAAGGACAGGTTTTAAGGCTAAAGAGAGCAGATGGAAGCATCACTGAGACGGATTAAGAGATCTGCAAAGAATTGAACAAGGCGTTTCAGTCAGTATTTACAGTAGAAAATACCCCACCCCCTCAGATTGCAGAGATAGAAGCTCAAGGGACGGCATTAGAGAACATCAACCTTACAGCCACAGAGGTATGCAAAGTGCTGAGTTAGATGTTCATAAAGCTACAGGTCCTAATGACATATCCCCTCATGTACTTAAAAATGCGCAAACTCAATATCAGTGGCACTAAGTATCATATTTAAAAAGTCACTGGAGTCAGGGGAGATTCCAAGATGCTGGAAACAAGCAAATGTGATACCTATCTTCAAAAAGGGATGGAGGGATACGGCTCTGAACTATAGGCCAGTTTCCTTGACCAGCATAGTTTGCAAAGTTATTGAGAAACTACTAAGGAAACATATCTCTCTTCACTTGCAATCCTTCAACTTTTTGTCAGTGAGGCAACATGGCTTCAGAGAAGGTAGATCAACAGTAACAAACTTATTAGAATTTTATGATGAGGTAAGCCGAATATTACAGGAAAGAGAGGGCCGGGCAGATTGCATATTCCTAGACTTCCAGAAAACGTTTGACACTGTTCCACATGGGAGACTTATTAGGAAGCTGCAATCAATGGCTAGAATAGGTGGAAATGTCTTGGAATGGATAAAAACTTACTTAGAAGGAAGGGAACAGAGGGTTAGAGTAAGACACTCAGTGTCTGAATGGAGATGAGTTAGTAGTGGAGTTCCACAGGGTTCAGTTTTAGGGCCACTTTTGTTTCTTGTATATGTAAATGACCTACCAGAGTCTGTAAATTCATTCATGAATATGTTTGCAGATGATGCAAAGATTGTGAAGAAAGTAGGAAACGAGAACAATGGTAGAGAACTTCAGGCAGATCTAATTAGTCTGCATGAATGGTCAGAAAAGTGGCTAATGAAATTCAGTACTTCAATATGTAAGGTAATGAGAATGGGTACAAGTTTAAGAAGGCCCAAGCTTGACTACTCGGTGGTTGGAGTACAACTTCAAGAGACAGAAAATGAGAGAGATCTAGTAGTAAACATACTAGCAGATTTGCTCCAGAAATACGTATAAATGGCATAGTAAGGGCAGTATATGCATCCTTACCAAATGTAAAGGTAGCCTTCAGGCACATGGACAAGGAAATGTTCATAAATATTTATGTAACCTATGTGAGGCCAAAACTCGAATATGCAGCCCCCTTTTGGAATCCGCACATGCAAAAGCACATAGCTAAGCTTGAAAAAGTTCAAAGACATGCCACGAAACTGGTGCCAGAAATACGTAATCTCAGTTATGATGAGAGGCTGAGGGAATTAGACTTACCATCACTCGAAGCTAGAAGATTGAGGGGGAATATGGTGACAGTCCTTAAATTCCTTCATGGTTATGATAGAGTGGATAGGGATCGATACTTTGATATGGCCGGCTCTAGAACTAGAGGTTATAGTTTGAAGCTTCGTAAGAAAACTTCTTTGCACTATGTAAGGAAATACTTTTTCAGTGTAAGAGTAGTTGATAATTGGAATTCGCTAAGCGAGGAGGTAGTTAATGCTATCTCAATCCATAGTTTTAAGGACAGGTATGATAAGTATTACTAAGTACAAAACGGAACCGAGCAGGAGACGGGAAGATACGAGCTTTGGGCTCTTTCCCGTAAACACAATTAGGTAATCACAATTAGGTAATCACACGTGGTTATGATAAAAGTAGTCACTGCAGGCGTGTGACTGATCCAGATGAAATTCCCCTTCATTCTTACATATCCAAGGAGGTATAGAGAGGAGACAAAAGTTATCGTTTCCATCTTCCAATTATGGATGTTCTTTGAGAACCCCCATATCATCAGCGCTACAGGTCTCTTTATTAGCAGATTCTCAATGATGTAATTCCATTGACTACAACACCTTACAAATAGAGAAAAGCCTCTGAAGATAATGCACCCTTCTATTATATGTGAAAGGAGAAAAACTACCAGTTGCAAGATGGTGTGCTCTTGAGGATGGACTACATTATTTTCTCTGCATCGATTCTAATCTAGCAGGCTGGCATACGACTTTGCTATATATTTATCATAAGTCCTGATCTGAAACAACTCTTGCAGTTTACAAAAGCTTATATCATAAAAAGCCTCTGTTAATGAAGTGGTAAGTGTTAAGGTGAAGGAGTATATCTATCTATCTATCTATCTATCTACTCTCTATCTACTTCTATCTATCTATCTATCTATCTATCTATCTATCTATCTATCTATTATATATATATATATATATATATATATATATATATATATATATATATATATATATATATATATATATATACACACACACATATACATGCATATATATATATAT